>JASDQU011026105.1:15288-26274 GCA_032191745.1 Picea mariana
TCAAACAAAATTGGGTCCGTTACCCAAACCTTTGTGCTACTTGAATTCTCTACTGAACTTTCTTGAAGGGTTGACATCAATGAAAAGCAACCCAAATAATCAACATTGGAATCCAACTCCATCCAAAAGCAGAGAAATAAATGGCATAGAAAATTGCATCAATGAAGTAAGCTAACATACAAAAGTTAGGTTTGTTCATACCCGGTGCTTCTTGGGCTCTAGTGAATATGATGAATGCTAGGATATTCAACCAATTGAACACTTGTCCTATATTCACCATTATGTAAGCCATCATAAACCATTACATATGAAAATGTGTGTTTGTTTCCTCACCATACGACCTGCAAATCATGGTGTTCAATAACATGTATGGTTCTTTAAGGCATTGATCTAAGATAAACCTCTCCCCTTTCTTGACATGTCTCAACTCATCATTGTACCAATATTCCATTAATTATTTGAAATATTCATTTTATACCGTGAACTTCTCTAGAAATGACTCATTAAATCACATTGTAGGCCCTATGTTTGATATCTGATTATGTTGTATTTATGGTTTAGAGAAGTAATTAGGAATTTATATTCATTGACTATGGTGCCCATGCCTTTTTCAAGGTGGGTAAAACACCACCGTGAAACGTCGTTGTATGAGAATAATGTAGGGTGAGCTGTGATAATTATTGGCCTTTCTAATATTTTGATATGCTTCAATTTCTTCATCTTTAGGTGGGAAGTATTTAATGTGAAAGATGTGGTAAATTTCATCGTACCTCGGAAAATGACTTTCCCATTGAAGAAACTGGTGTCTACGATCAGAACCAAGAAGAAATTGTTGTCTGCGATCAGAACCAGGTATAAACTGTTAATAGTTACAGGTACAAAATCCGATGGATTTTTCACCTTCCTGGCTTGTGCATGATACATTTTGTTTGCTTTAGGTTAATGTTACACATAATATTAGAGTCATTTTACCATATAATTAACCACCAATAACATATATATAATTCAAATCATATGATACACCTATCGATTACTCTGGGATTTAAAAGCTATTTCAAGTTCATCTACTGCCACAATATTAGCACATACACTTCTTACACATTTCTTGAAGGAGAACAACATACTAATTAGGGTTAAACAATTTTTTTTTATGTTTTACCTCTTCCCACCAAACCCTCTATAATTAATGTTTAATGGGTTATAACTCATGTTGGGGAATATTTGTACATTGTTATCAATTCTTTTGGGGGAGATTTTTGTTTGTTATCATAATCATGTCGTCTCTGAGGTGGGATGAAGTGTTGGTGCAAACAGTCTTTCTGACAATGCATTCATTGGAAGGGTTGTATCAAATCGTTTGAAGGTCTTAAGTTCTTCTGACGACGATTCCTATAGGAATATTTTGTTCTACCTCAAGAAGAGTGGCAAAGGAATGAAGGTAACATATTTTCTCTAGTCTATTAACATGTATAACCTTTACCATTTAACACTTTCATTTATAATCTTCAATTTTACCCATCGAAATGAGCCATCAGATAGAAGGAAGTTGTGTTGAAGAGGTAACTTTGAAAGATATCTTTCGACAGTACTGTCATAAGGGTCTATCAGAAGAGAGGTGTTGGAAGATGCAAAGGTGATGCTTAACATTTGTTCGAACAGGGCGACCTACCGGCCATACTATCAAAACATGCTTGTTGGGAGGTCTCCCTATCGGAGGAATCAAGGGTAAGATATCAATGTATGTTCCAACGATGAGAAGGTATACCTTGAAAATTGTGCATCAATGAAAGAAGGGATTTACAAAGTGTATAATACTTAGAAAAAGGGTCTAAGTATTATTAAATATAATAAAAAATCCGGCGAGGGACCCACCATTATATGCTTGGTTGTAATCCTTTTATGAAATTCCTTTGGGATAATCATCCTTTGACACGTAAGCATGAGGTAAAAGGATTATTGATAAGATAGATGTCTTATGTATTTGAAAGGAATCAGAGAGATGTGGTCGGGGAAAACATATTCTCTAGATGTAATTCTTTCCAATACAGATAGTATGATAGGGGAAACTTTAACGAGGATGACCCGAAAACCTTGGGCAATGGTCACATCGCTAGAGTGTATGCACATAATTGCAAAGAGATTTTCTGAAAGGGGAATATGGTTCAATTAGTGAATAGAGGGGGAGTGAATGAGTAATGAAGTTTGAATAAATTTATACCATCCAAACCATCTGAGATTACCCCCGGAGATTACATATAGAATAATAGTTTCAAATATCAATATCTAGTCAAGTTAGTAGTGACAAATTCCTTGATTAAATTTTGATAGATAGGTACCCTCTGAAATCCTCTAAGGTAGATAATTTTAGTGGGTTGTTATGGGGGGCCACAACAGTTTCTGTATTGATTCTAACACCTACTTCAAATGTGAGATATGCTCTTCTCAAGTAGAGGTAAATGTTACTATATCAACCAAGTATACTATTAAAATGAATCCAACTAGGGATGTAGTGTATCATTCATCAAAAGAATAAATGCAGTTGATACATTACATAAAACAAAATGCATTACCAACCATTTATATATATTGTGAATTTCCTTGAAGGTAATGTATATTTTAACCTTGTTCAATTATTTACTACAAATATATTATTCTCAATAAAAACAAAAAATATAAAAAATGTGCACACACACACACACATTACACATAGATGCTACACTGGAAACCCAAATCGAGAAAACCAACAACCTGTTTAGAGCCACACTTCTAATATTCAATTCATCGTATCTTCATTGTTTACAATGAAATACATATATAGGATCATGCAGCATCCAAAAACTTAATCGAATTTCTCGGATTATTCAACAACCCTAATTCCCTAACCGGAATTAAAAAACCATCGACGAAAACCATGAGCTGAAAAACCACAAAAAATGCCAAAAGAAAAAAATTCAACAACACTACCCCCAGACCCCCCAAAATGGGGGCTCCTACTCCTTTGTGACCTTGTTGGTAGGGGGGCTAGTGCCCCCTGCCCCTGCACACCCAACACAATGTAGAGACTAGATCTAGTCATGAAAAGAATATAACACATACCCAACAGGAAATCTTGTGGGTGTGTTCTTCTTTGACTCACACTTGTTGGTATCTTGATTTGAGATAAGCTAATTTACTGAAGTATTTTGCATGTTGTAGATGGTATAATTAGTCATTGATCCTAGGAAATGTATACTAATTCTCAAGGGTAAGCTTGTTAATATATCTGTAGTTGATATGCATTCTCCACATTCCATCCTTTCTTGGGCACTATTATGATGGTTGACCTACAAGGTGAAGTACTCGGTCTTGTGACTCTCTTCTCCAATAGTTATTTCCACTACTTAATAATCTCATCTGCTTTTAGTATGGAATGCCTAAATATTCATATGTTTGGAAATGCAAATTCAGGGAATGACTTAATTTCATGATCCACTTCTCTCTTAGTTGGAATCCTTTTAGGATATTGGAACACTTCTTTATAAACTTGTAAAAGGTTCTCAAATTCATGTTTTCTCTTTTGTACATTCATAGATATATGCCTTCATTTCTACCAATTTGTCTCCTTACTAATTGTATCTAAATCCATAGAGATCTTGGATTTACCTTTGTATGCATTAACAATGAATGACTTACCATCTCTGATCAAATGGTATTGGTTGAAACTCCTCATGAAGATACCACCCCTCATATAAACGTAGGTCCTTCCTAAAACCACACTAGAAACATCTAGTTGTACCACATCTACCTCCACTTCATAAATGAATTTGCATTAATGGAAAATTTGATTTTACATTGTTTGGTAACTCCCTACTCCACACCCTTATTCACCCATCCTAGGGGGCATGGATAAGTATGGCCACGGAGTTCCAATCTAAGATTTCTTACCATTTCCCTTGCTATGAGGTTGGTGTTAGGTACCGGATGTATTATAAATAGTAGAAAACATAAATATAGCAGCAATTATGAGTGGAACAACAAAATGTAGAGAACCACAACACCATAAATGATACCTTTATTGATAGGAGGAAATGTTCACTTGCCTCTTCGAGGGGGCAACCTCAAGCAGAGAAATGCTCTATTACAATAATTCCTAAGAAAATATTTCTCATACCTCCTACTCTTATTTATACTAATTCTATCTTCTAAAGGACATTCTAGAGGAGGATATTTCAAGACGCAGAAGCTTCTATTAAGTCTTCTTACATTAGACTTTTTCACATTATTAAATAAGTCTTATTAACTAATATTGTCCTTTATTACATGGAAAATATATTATTCTACCTACGTGAGGGGTTAGGGAGGTTAGGTCCCTAGCATGCCATCCCCCTTGAATAAAAACCTTGTCCTAAAGGCTTGAGATGAGGAAATTGTTGTAGAATGGTAGCTGACTCCTAAGTGGCATCTTCTAGAGTTGTATCTTTCCATTGAACTAACACTTTCTTGATGGTGCACTGACGAAGACGATGCTCACGCTGGGCCAATACTGCTTGTGGATGCAACCAAATGAAGCCTTCTTCATCCAACTCAGGGAAATTGGTTTGAGTTTGGAATTTAGTTCCAATTAGTTTCTTTAAGCACAAGACATGAAAAACAAGAGGGAGTTTAGAATGATTGGGCAGAGCTAACTGGTAGGCGATGAGCCCCACTCGCTTGAGAATTTTATAAGGACCATAAAATTTGGGAGCAAGTTTTTGATAGTTTTCACCTTTGAGTGAATTTTTCTTATAAGGTTGCAAACAAAGAAACACATGGCCCCCTTTAGCAAATTGACATTCATAACAACCTTGATTTGCTTGTTGCTTCATGCGATTCTTAGCCATGACCAAATTTTATTTGAGGGTATGGAGAATGGCCTCTGGGACTATAAGATTGTTGTCAACCTCCTAAACCATCAAGACAACTGGCATGTATGAGAGAATCAGGTGGATTTTTCCCATAGACTTCTTTGAAAGGATTCATGCAAGTAGCAGTATTGTAAGATGTGTTGTACCACAATTAAAATAGGGGTAACCACTAATCCCATTGATTTCTTTGGTTGGATGATAAACACTGCAAATATGTTTCCAAACACTTGTTGACAACTTTTGTTTGGCCATTAGTGCGGGGATGATAGGAAGTGCTGAGATGAAATTGGGTTCCCCAGAGCCCGAACAATTATTGCCAAAAATTGCTAGTGAAAGTCAGATATCGGTCAGAGAAAATAGAACGAGGCATGCCATGAAGTTTGAATATATTATCCATAAAAAATTGAGTCATTGTGGATATGGTGAACAGGTGTTGAAGAGAACAAAAATGAGCATATTTGGATAGACGATATGTTACCACCATGATGACTGACTTATTGGCCGATTTAGGTAATCCAACAATGAAATCCATAGAAATATCCCTCCAAATAGCAGGGGGAATCAAAAGTGGTTGGAGTGTGCCTGGAGATTTCATTGTTTCTCCCTTATTTCATTGATGGGTATCACATTCAACCACAAAGGTGTGGATGTATTGTTTCATACTATCCCAGAAAAAAGAATGTTTGACCCATTCATAGGTTTTGGTAAACCTTGAATGCCCATCTGTGGGTGGAGCATGAAGCTCAAAAAGCACCGTGGATTCAAGTTGTGATTTCATTCTTAAATACAGATGGCCTTTGTAGTGAAGCTCTTCATTTTTCCAAGAGTACTCTAGAGAAGCTTGAGAATGGTGTTGCAATTGTTGGATCAGGCGAGAAAGTTTGGGGTCTTGCAACTATTCCTAATGAATAGGTTGGAGACAATCTGGTACAATGAAGAAGAGAGAAAACATGGACCCTTCTTCTTCATACTTCACGGAAAGAGCGTCAACAACCACATTTTATTTTTGATTATTGTAAATGATATCATAATCATATACATATAGCTTGATCAACCATTTTTGTTGCTTCAGGGATGAAATTCGTTGTTGTAGAAAACACTTGAGGCTCTGATGATTAGTTTTAATTTGGAAGCGTTTCCCCAATAGATAAAGACTCTAGAGATCCACGACATGAAAAATAGACAACATTTCATTTTCATAGATTGATTGGCCCAAAGGTCTCTTTGAAGTTGTTTTCCAGTGAAAGCTAAAGGATTTCCATCTTGCATGAGGACTGCCCCAATTCCTTTCCCTAAAGCATCACATTCTAGGAAAAAAGTTGTGGTGAATTCAGGAAGTGTCGGGAAAGGAGTTGTGCACATAGCATCTTTTAGGGCATGGAATGATTAATTAGTTGTTCGATTCCAAGTGAAAGAATTCTTTTTAAGGAGAGAAGTGAGAGTTGCTACAATTTTTCTATAATTCTGAACAAACTTACGATAATATCTCATTAAACTCCAAAAACCACACAAGCTCTTAAGAGTTTTAGGGTGAGGCCAATCCTTCATAGCTTCAATTTTCTTAGGATCCACCTGCACTCCATCATCGCTGACAATATGATCCAGTTACTCCACTTCCGAGGCTCCAAAGGAACATTTATATTGTTTGAGGAAAATTTTGTGTTAAGAGAGTAGATGGAGAAATTGATCCACATGGGAAAGATGGGCTTGGCAAGTTTTACTATTTTATTATTATTATTATTATTTTATTTATTTATTTATTTTTATTTTTTTTATGCTGGGGGAATAGGCAACTCGCATTTCTCGTACTCGCGTGACACATGGTCAATACTCGTTCACTGCCTATATACCCCCAGGTGTGCCACACATCCCGTAAGCATGGAACACAGATAAAGTAGGGTGAGAATCGAACTTGAGACCTCCTTTACACAATTCCTTCCATTTACACAACACATGCCAATCAGTCCACACCCTTGTGGGCTGCCAAGTTTTACTATATCTAAGAACATCATCAAAGAAAATTAAGACAAAATGGAAGGAAAGGATAGAAGACATGATTCATGAGACTTTGGAAAGTGGAGGGAGCATTACACAGGCCAAAGGGCATGACCAAGAACTCATAATGACCCTCATGAGTTCGAAATGTAGTCTTGGGAATGTCTTCCTCTTTCATACATATCTAGTGGTATCCAAAATGAAGATAAAGCTTAGTAAAGTACTACGCACCGCTCAATTCATCCAGCAGGTAATCAATGACATAAATGGGAAATTTGTCTTTGATGGCAAGTTTGTTGAGGGAAAGAAAGTCTAGACACATGTGCCAATTGCCTTCTTTCTTGAGTACCATGACCATAGGAGAAGAAAAGGGGCTGGTACTAGGACAGGTAACACCCGCTTCGAGCAATTCTTGAACAATTTTCTTAATTTCATTCTTCTGGGAAAATGGATGATGATAAGGGAGAACATTAGGAGGATAACTACCCAAGGCTAGATGAATGGAATGATCATAAACACCATAGGAAGGGAGAAGTCCATGGGGAGTGGTAAAAACATCTTGGTGTTGGGAGAGTATATATTGGAGGTTAGGATGCACAGAAGGTGTCTCAACTGCTTGAATGGAATGGAGTTGGGAAATAATTCCTAAATGAATTTTTTGAGTAGATTTTCCATTCTATGGGAATTGATGATCTTAGGGGAGCCTGATGTGATGCCTTGGAACTAATATTATTTTCCCTCCTATTGGAATTTCATGGTTAATTCCTTAAAATCCATGAGGATGGGGCTAAGAATGCGTAATGATTCCACACTGAGAACAATGTCACAAAAACGCATGTCGATAGCAAACATATGATATTTTAGGTTGTACTGACCAATATGGAGGTGCACATTTTCACAATGCCCCCCACATTTCATGGAACAACAATTGGAAATCATGATTTTAAAATTGTTGACTGAACGAGTATAGCAATTGGTTTCTTGGGCATTGCGATGATAAATAAAATTATGGGTGTTTCCATTATCAATTAGGATGATGACCTTCTGGTGCTTAATGTAGCCAATTAACTTGAGTGTTTGGGGAGCAGAGAAGTCAGTGAGGGAATTTAGTGAAATGACTGGTTTGAATTCTGGTGGATTAGAGAGTGGAGTATGATTAGTTGTCTCATGTAGCTCAGCCACAAGGGAAACCTCTACCTCTATGTTAAAAACATTCTCATAGATGGCCATAAAAAACTTATGTTCCTTGCACGTGTTCCCCAGAAAATATTTGTCATCACAATTATAGCAAAGGCCCTTGAGTTGGCATTCAACCATTTCTTCTTGGGTCAATTTATGGATCTTGAGTAGAGTGGCAGGAGGGGTAGGATTTGATGGTTTAGGGAAAGGAATAAAGGAGGTTTTTCAGGTTTAGGAGGAGACAACCTGTTGTGCTTCCTTAGTTCATTTAGTAGATTCCACCCAAGTATGGGGGCGATCAATTAGGACATGGGATTGGATTTTATCATTTAGGCCACTAATAAAGCATTCCCTAAAAAAAACATCTGATATTCCCTCCATGCAAAAATCCAAGTGCTCAAAGGAAGCTATAAAGTCTTCCATTATGCTAGATTGTTTCAACTTGGTCAAACAACCTAAATGGTGGGTGTTGATGTCGAAGCATTCATAAATATCCACAAAAAATTGTGTCCAAGACACATACCATTGGCGTGCATTTTTTCTCAATTGCCACCATTTCCAGCATTCAGGATCTAGATAAAGAACACCATCATGAAGTTTGGCCAACTAATCAGTAATGTCGTGCAAAGAGAAATAGTGTTCCATTTGAGTGACCCAACTCGTGGGATTCAAGCCATCAAATTTATTCACCTCCACTCTAGGAAGATGCAGGTCCCACTAAAAGTGGTTGGAATGAAAGAACGTGGAATGGGAGGATTCAATGCCTTCCGGGTTATAAAGTGGTGCAGAAGAGAAATGATCTTGGGCTTGCTTAAACAATGTGGTCAAGTTGTTCACTGCTTCTTGGTATTGATGACACATTATTGTTAAGTGGTTCACTGATGTTGGTAGTTATTCTAGTGGGATGAGTCAGGAATGTATGCTAGCAATGTTGGAAGTAGGGTTAGAGATTTCTTTCCTGGGTTGGTCATTGACTTTGTCTAGGGAAGTGATGTAGTTATCCAAGTCTTGGTTCCGGGTGTGGGTAATTGGGGAGGGAAAGGGGCAAGTAGGTCGACATAGAAAAGGGGTTACTGGTGAATGGTACCATGACGGTGCAAAGAGAGGAAGTCAATGGGATAAGGGTGCAAGGAAGGGCAGGTGGGTCCAAAGAAAAAAAATGATAAATGATAGGTACCACAACGATCAAGACGAAGAGGGGAATCCAATGAGATAGGTCCCAAATAAGGGTGTTGGGAAGGGTGTTGGGTCCATGGGGAAAAAAGGATTAAAAATGATAAGTACCATGCCGATCGGGGAGAAGAGAGGAATCCAATAGGATAGGTCCTGAATAATGGTGTTGTCGGGTCCACTATACTTTTTTTTTTCTACTTCTGCAGAGCTATACTTTAGATTGAAGAATAATGCAATGACGAAGGGCCTAAAGTGTCAACATGAAAAATTCTGTAGGAATTTCACAACTAGAATGCAGGAAGCAGGGTTGCGCGACAATAAATCTCATCTATTCATTTTCTATTTATTTTTTTTCCTAAGGGTTAAGGGTTATAGGGTTCCTATAAATAAAGGTTTGCCCTGTGCTATAGCTCTCTGATATACACACATGGTCAAATAATAGTACACAACCCAATATGGCAGGGCACCAACTAAGGAGGATCGATCGTACCCTTAGATGCACTACCAGATTATCCAACTACTAGAGAGTATCTTCCCAAGTGATGTTCTTGGTGTCATTATAGCAGTCAGGCAACCAATCAACTGAGCTAAAGCTAGTTTCAGAAGACCTAGGGGGATCCCGATATACCTAATAATACGTGAGAGTGATGACCGTGTACATATTTTGTCTGATGCAATACTACTCGAATGATACCAACAAGGGTTACAGAGGTTTACAACAAGGTGAAACATTTGTTTCTAAGTAACCCCATGAGACCGTATGTATTTCCTGTGTGTAGTCTTCCCCACCATAGTTGTACTCACTGAACAACAAATCTCTATGCTTTAAAGAGATAGACAGTACAAGTCTCTACCCTGAAAAAAATTCCCACAACTTCTACAGAGGAAAGTGCTATGATACCACTTGTTAGTTACTAGATGTATTATAAATAACACAACATAAATATAGCAACAATTACTAGCAAAACAAAAAAATGTAGAGAACCACACCACCATAAACGATACATTTATTGATAGAAAGCAATGTTCACTTGCCACTTCAAGGGGGAAACCTCCAGCGGAGAAACACTCTATTACAAGAATTTTGTAGACAATTTTTCTCATGCCTCCTACTCTTATTTATACTAATTCCATCTTCTAAAGACCATTCTAGAGGAAGAACTTTCTAGAAGCGAAAACTTTTATTAAGTCTTCTTACATTAGGAATTTTCACATTATTAAATAGACCTTATTAACTAATGTCAACCTTTATTACATGGAAAATATATTATTCTACCTACGTGAGGGGTTAGGGAGGTTAAGTCCCTAATAGTTGGATTGTGAATATTCAAATATAGTATCTACATTTGTCTTTTTAACTTATAACACATGTGCCAATCATCATGACAATCAAACATCAACATAGTTTTCCATAGTAAAAAAACACATATACCAATCCTTAGGTACCACATGTAAGATCACTAAACAATGAATAAGTTATTCTACAAGAAGTGAAATCAAGTTATTCATCAAGAAGTGAAATCAAGAATAAAAGGTTTACTAAAGATACTTTGATAAGTTAATAAGTCAGAAATGATAATCACTGTAAGTGTTGACTTGATACCAAGTAAAAGGATAAGTACTTATAATACTATCTTAATATTCTAGCTTCTTATGACACAAAAGGACCTAATACGCTTATACCCTTATTGATGTAAATGAAGCAAGATGATAAATGAAGAACATACCAACCAAATCTTACCATGTTGATAAATGG
>JASDQU011026106.1:0-32052 GCA_032191745.1 Picea mariana
AAGGCTGGCAGTCTTCCAAGTGCAGAGAGAACAGTGGGTCAGCAGCAGCCAGAGAGCAGTGGTTGAGGGACATAGCCAGTTGCAGTGCAAGGCATGTCAAAATTTGCAGGTGATTGTCGAAAAGTCTTTTCAAGTAGAATCAGTTGATAGAACTTGGAAACAGAAGAGTATTGAAGCTCAGATCGATGATTATAAGCTTTTGTGGGTCCAAAAGCCTTTCAGTAGGAAGGCGTGATCAGAATCTGGACCAGGGGTCTAAAATTTGCTCAAATTTCAAAGTGCTTGGATTGCGACGAAAACAATTCCATTGCGTCCATCTCGTTCTCCTGATTCTGGTGGTGTATTTATTTTCACAAACGGAGTCCGTATGGAGAAGTTATCGAGGTCTGTTCACCGGGCCAAACAGGCAAAATTTTGATGCTGACTGGGTAGGCCGTACAACTGACGTGGCAGGCCGTACAGCTGACGTGGCGGTCGTATAGTGACGTGGCAAGACCGTACGAGACATGTGGCAGCTTCTGGGCGTGACATGTGTCATGCATTTTTGGCATTTTTAAGGTACGGTTTGACCAATCTAGGAGTGACACGTGTCACCACTGGATGGGTGACACATGGAACATGATGACGTCAGCATCCTGTGTGGCAGGCTGACGTGGCAGGCTAACGCAGTGTGTGACTGGATCGTAGGGCGGATACATGGCAATCGCTGATTGGTTACAGTTGGATGAATTATATTTGGACACGTGGCGTATATGTGGACGAATGTTAGGGCGCCACGTGGCCCAATCAAGGGCTGCCACGTGGCACCCTGGGTTTGACTAAGTTGGTTCGTTTATTAAAAATTGTTGGGGGCCACGGGGTTCGACCCCCGGACCTCCCACTTTGCAGAGTTTTAACAAAGGCCAAGCCACCATTGGGCCACGCATTGGTCGTTATATTTGAAATGGTTTTAATACTATATGAATTTTCATTTGTATTTTTGGAAACGGGGACGGGCCGGGGCTTAGCCCCGACCCGTGGTCCTATGCATTTCCATATGTCCACGCACATGTTAACCGGCGCGCACGGGCGGTAATTGTAACATGACCCGCGGTCATATTGAACCACATATGACCATTGCAATGGATAAATGGAGCGCGGTGTTAAAAATTAAATGCCACGGTTATATACATTCACATGTGACCGATACACTCTAACGGTTGGCGCATTTTTGGGTGGAGACCGCCTTATTTGGTGTTTTTACTATTTTTAGTGAGACTAACTCCCGCTACTCCTATTTTAGTGGAGTTTATTGGGGAAAAGAGGAGGGAGTTAGTTATTGGCATATCTTTGGTTACAGAAAACCATTCTGGACGAATTTTGGATGGATTTTGGGTCTCTTCGACCTTCTGGAGCCAAGGGAGCAGGTTTCAGAGCCATATGAGGTCATTTGTAGGTGATTTTTCTTCAGGGAAGCTTTCAGGGCCACCAGGGCCATTTCAGTGCTTGAGCTGTTTGGAGGCTATGTGCATCCATTTTTGGTGATTCAAAAGCCTATGTATGCTATTTTCGACCTTCTGAGTCTGATGGTAGAGGTTTCGGAACCATTTGAGGTCATCTTCACCTCTAAATTCTCCATGCAAGATTAAGGGGCCACCAGGGCCAATTGGGGAAAGTACTGTATAAGGTACATTTTCACTGTTTAGTGTTTGGGAAAGAGCATGTTCAGCTAATTCCTATCTTCTGATTCTATATTTACAGTCAGATTTGTCTTTAGAGACACTCATATTCTTGTATTAGCCTTTGTATCATTTTTAATACAAGAGGACAAGCCTAGTTTGGGAGGTTTGGTCCAGCAGATGTAGCCCAAAGGGGGTGAACTGCTTTATCATCCTGGTATTGCTGTGATTTTGATGTGTTATTGATGCTCGTTATATTTCTGTACATTGGTTTATAACACATATTCAAGCATTTAAAAGAACTTTTCTTCTCACATGAACATTGACAAAAAGAGGCAAGAACCTTACACATAAACAAGTTGCACATTTTTAACACATGAAGCAAGGTCCTATTAAGATTTATTTATGAGGTAGAGGGTGCTTGCATAGCATAACAAGTCAGCCTTCTATTTTCAAATCACTTACATGGATTTTGGGGTAGCCTTTTTGCACCAGGAATTAAGGCCACTCATTTTCTATGCGGTGGAGTGTTTAAGACCCATTTTTTATGACTGGTGTACCTCACTACTAGCTAAGATGAAGAGCTAGTTGACAGATTGAAAATAAGGGAAAATGAGGAATTTCATATTTTCATCCATACTTTTTAGTTTTTTCCTAGATAGGATTCTAGGCTTGATCCCTAGAGTAGATATTACTCCACATGGATAGCGTGATCCAACCATGTCATGGTGGACTAACATGATGAGGTGGCTAGGAGGTGATAGGGTGCCAATCCCCTATAATGATGAGTTATTTTCCTAGTGGCACAGAAAACTCAAAGCCAATGACGAATACCCTTACGGTGGGATCGAATATAGAGGGGATCCAAACTTGCCTTTTACACTAGGTTTTTCCTATGGTGATATTGGTAAGAAACATTTATATATATTTCATTTATTTGTGCTTTTCAATAAAAATAAAAAACAAAAATATTTTTGTATGGTATCAAGTATTAACAATTTCTTTGTTACACAGTTGTAGGTCCACAATGGCTAGAGGGATTCCCACTACATTGACGAAGGGGCCAAGGAGATGAGAAAGTTGTTGGATATGCAGAGAGAGTGCTATAGAATATGTAGTTTATCCTATCTCAATTGACGCACATGATTCCTATGGTTCAAGTGGAGGGTCTACTAGAGGTGATGCATCGATAGGTGGCGGGTGTACCCCATGCGTGGGTGAAAATCTTGTGGTGTCTCGCAAACAACATAGTGTGATATAATGATATGAATCTGGTGCCATAGGTGTATATTCCATGATCATATTATGTAACATCCCCAACATCCAACTGGGCTATGCCATATAAAAAATTTCGAACTGTATGTAAATTAAAACATATACACACAAAAAATCTTGCAGAACATTATATATAAAACTTAAAAAAAAAAATACATTTTGTAAATTCACAGATTCATGTGAAAATAACAGTAAACATATACATGCATCATAGACAGGAAATACCCATAAATATAAAGAAAGGTATAAACCACACACAAGAAAAATCCATAAAAATAAACACATAAATAATAATGCGGCGTGGAATTTAACACACAATTGACACTTATCATGGTAAGAATATCACCAACTACATGAATACCTTCCTCGAAACTCCCAGCCTTATGCCATGCTTCTTGTCACTCTTAATAGTGGGTCAACCCTGAGCTAGGACTAAATTGCACCCGAGTAAAGGAATTCCTAACCAGCTTGATGTATCATAGACAACAAGAAAGACTCTGTCACAAGTGCCAACTCAAAATAAAATCCTATAGTCCCTCATTCTCCAAATGCATGTCCCACCTTAGGAAGTGTACCCCTTCTCTGCTCAACAGTGCTTCGATTTCCCCACTTCCCTTCTAGGGCTTCAACAACAGGATGAATAAGAAGTCTCAGATTCCTATAGCTGTAATTTGGCACCTTTGGGAAATCAATTCCTAGCAATTCTCTCACCTAGAGAGAAATTTCTCATGGGCTTGACAACCCGCCTCTTCATTATCCCATGGGTTTGACAACCTGGCTCTTCATTCCAACTCCCAATCTAACCAGGTACAATTACGATTATAGGTACAGTGATAGTAAAAAAAAGGTACCGAGCACAGGTGAATGAGTGAGTGAATGATGATGGAATGAATGAATGCGTCCCCGCAAATGAACTAAGTCCAGAATATATGTATACATGTTCCCAACCTGACACTTTTCATGTTGATATCTAATGTGGTCCACTTGTGCCCATCCTTATAACTAAGGATAAAATAATTATACATACTTTATACTTTAAGTAATATTAATATAATATTCCTTTTTGGATTAAGCTCCCTAGCTTATCCCCTTATCCTTAAGTTTTATCCCCCCCTTTCCCTAACTAGTGGATTTTAGTCCCCCACACTCTTTTTTATCATGGTCGGTCTACACACAACAATGTATTATATTAATGATAAGACATATACAAAAATAGGTCCACTAGCCTTTAGCATCTAGGCTCTCCGGCCTAATCATCACATACACCTTTTGGCTTATAATAAATTGGATCACCAACCCAAAAAACATAACATATACACAAAGAATCATTGGCCTCAAAATTGCACACACTTGAGTTTGTTGCGCGCAGTATCCTGGAATGTGCACACTTCATCATTTTAGTGCATAGTACATTTGCGCACTCTACCATGGAAGGTGGATGTAAAATTATATCAACAAATCACCAGCTTATAAGAATTTTTACATTTACACTTACAATTTGGGGTTCATCCTAGGGGTATTACATATTATATACCATCCATATATGTATTTTGAGGGTGTGAGCCCCATTTTGTACTATGAAACCATATTTTTTGAACTCGAAAGGATGAAATATAAAAAAAATTGGGCTTCGACTTTACTTATATATGTTATAATGCGTAAAGGCATGAATGTGCTTTATTTTCTTAGTTTTATGAAAAATTCCAATCTAAAATATAATTAGCATATGCATTTGACACATGATTAGAACTTCTTGGTATGTGATTATAAGTAATAAAATCAAAAGATCTTTCCAAAAGTTTTACCCGTTGGAATCGTTGAAGTAGAGTAGTATCTCACACACGATAAATGTCGTTCAACTAGGATACTAATTGATAGTAATGGTAATGTGATAGTAACAACATCTCTCAAATACTAATTGAAGGTGATCAGAGTGATCTACTCTCTTGAGAGAGTGAGCAACAAGATCATCTAGGTAAGGTTCAATAATATGCTTGAGATTGTGAAAATAAAAGGTCATGGCACGTTGGAAGGTTTCTCCGACATTTTTAAGGCTGAAAGGAATTTTCCAATATGAAAAAGTACCACAAGGAATAATAAACACCGTCTTATGTTGATCCTTGGGTTTTATTTGAATTTGATTATACCCTAAAAATGATTCCATAAAATAGAAGACATCGCTTCCCATGCACTCATCAAGAATCTGGTCAATGAAAGGAGTAGGGAAGTTGTCTTTAGGAAAAGCCTTATTCAGGTCTTGAAAATTCATACACATGTGGATATTTCCTTGGTTTTTATTTAAGGCAACGGGGTTGGACACCCATTCAATCAAAGGAACTGGGTAGATGAAACCAACATTAAGTAGTTTCTCTACCTCTGCCTTAATAGTAGGGGCCTTCCTAGGATTAACAACTCTAAGATTTTGTCGAACAGGTTTAACATCTGGATAGGTTTAAATCTCATGTTCGATAATGTTGGGTTATATCCCTGACATCTCTTCATATGACCAAGTTAATACATCATGAAACTCTTTGAAGAGATCGATATAGATATGAATTTATTCAGGCGAATAATCTAAACCTATATATACATTCTCAATTTTTCCAGGAATACGAGAGATGTCGACCATGACGATAGGATAAATATTTGCCATGTTTTCTTCATCATAAATACCATGTGTATCTAATGGAACCATAGAGTGATTGACCATATCAGTCAAGGTAGATGTAAATTCATCATGTTCGATCTTAATAAGCTCTGGGAGGAAATAGGAGCGATGATGCATATCGTCCCAAGGCCAATTAGGACCATACATGTCCTCTAAGATGGATTTATCTGAAGGAAAAGTATCATCGAGGAAATTAGACAAACAAGATGATTTAACAACCCATACAGGCTTTAGAATAGGATCCACCTCATCTGTCCACGAGGATGAAGGATCTGGTTCAGTAGTAGCATCAAGAATAGACTGATACACAACTTGTCATGATGACAGTGGCATTTCCTTCCCAATCTGCGACTGACCTTTGTATGACATAGTCAGGGAAGGTAGGATCCAAGATTCATTGGAATATGAAGTATGAAAAGGTATGAGCCTCATTGATGACGAAGACTCACTTGAAATGCCATGAATATGGTGAATTGGTGCCATGAAATCAAAGCTACCCATTCGAGAGGAATATATTTTGACACCAACATCATTAGTTTCCTGCTGATAAATGTTGATCACATGGACCAAAGGTCCAACTTATGCACTAGGACTAGCGTGTGCAAAGGACAATTAATCAATTGTCACCATTTTCCCTTCGTGAGGAAGACATAAGTGCAGAAAATGGATGACATGATGATTTTCATGGAAGAAGTCCAATTACTCCATAGTAGTAAATTATAGTCGAGGGGTGCATCAACCAACTTAGCATCAACCTCCATTGTCTTCCCACCTAACTGGACTAGAAAAGAGGGAAGAATTTCTTGGGGTAGAAACAAATGCCCATCAAATGTGATCAACATAGTCATATTTCTATTCTAAGACTTTTGCAACCATTGTTTTGTTCAGAGAGTTCTTTCGGATTCATCACATAGGTTTTCTGATTTTCGATGTTTCGGACCAAACTAGTGTGGTCCATCATCAAGAAAGCATTTTCCTGAGGATGGACCACACTAGTTTGGTCCGAAATGTCGAAAATCAGAAAACCTATGCGATGAATCTGAAAGAACTCTCTGAACATAGTCATAGATTGTGATAGGGTCGGAGAGCCAATTGTTTTCCAATAGTTTAGGGACTTCACATACGTCATAGCACCTTCATCAATTATATTGTGTTTGATGGTAACTTTTGTGTAATCCACATGGATTTGAAAGAACATGTGGTAATGTAAGAGAGGATTAAAATCCATGACATCAAACTTGATAACCTTCGAGCCACAAAGGTCTACACCACCTAACATAAATAACAAAGTGTTCCTCTATGAAGGACACATCTGGAGCACCTCCAAAGCCAACATCGCACAAGAGGTTTTGCCCAAATATTCGATAATATAATAGTTCTTGGCAGCTCTGGCATTAGGATTGTGGGAAAACGACTTTAGTAATCGTTTCAGAATGCAAGGTGGAAGTTCTGTATTTTCAATATGCAAGGTTGTTTTCAGAGGAGGAGGTGAATCTGGACCTACAATAGTATGTGAATAACCCTAACCATGATATCAAGTGGATACATCAATTTGATACTTGACCATTTTGACACATAGATGGACAACTTCATGTGCCCAGGGGTTTTGACTCTCACTCGGCACATTCCAGTGCTGGAGGCCCTCAAGGCCATTTGTTGATTATGAGGAAATGTATTTTTCAACACAACGGATGGTTGTGATAAGATCCTTGAGGGTTCCTTGATTTTGGGGCTTAGGTGGGTAAGGTGATCATATTTACAAATTTTACAAGGAAACTTCACCTTCTGTTTTTCCTTCTTTCCCTCTCCAACATTATTATTTGATATATCATTCTTAGTGTCATCCTTGGATTTATTGTTATTTTTCCCACCCTTACGATTATTACTTCATCCTTTCCTTTTACTCCCTCCTAGTTTTTGGTTACCATTTGGTTTATCCAACAACTGTATAGAATGCTCATTCGTTGAATGAGCGGGACTGGAGGATGAATCTGCAGCTTGTCCTACTACAAGATATCTTAGAGACAAATCTTTCAACTGGTTTGTTACCAAGTTTGTAGACTTAGCATTTGCATAGCCTATGATGTCATCGACATGAGGCTCGGGATTTTTTCTAGGTTCATAGTTTGAATGTGATGTGTCAACAAGAATGTCATACAACATCCCATATTGAACATATATGATGTCCAATTGCTGGGCTTTGAAAATAGATTCTTCCTCAAATGTTACTCCGGATGTAGAGACATCCTTCGAAATATAAGGCAATAAGGAATTAAGGAACCACTCCAACAGAAACTCTGGAGGAATGTGGGATTTGATCAACCTCTTTTGTTTGTGCCACTCTTAGATGTGGTCTAGGATTTGTAGGGATTTATCTTTGTAGAAGGCCGAAAAAATTTCTATGCCGACATCGTAATGAACCGAAAAATGTAAGTGGTTGAGAAAGACCAAAACCATCTGATTAAAGTTTTTGCATGTCCCCCTAGTAGCTCAATGTACCATTTCACAGTGATCCATGTGAGGGTGCATTGAAATAGACTCAAACAAATTGAATCATCATTCAAGGAGTTAGATGAGAACCAAAGATGAAAAGTAGTGACATGATCACCCATATCCTCTCTAGTTTTTCCTTCAAATTTTGGAGCGTCCAAAGGAAGCTTGGTGGGGATAGGGGGATATAACAGATCGTGATGCATAGGGTCATTCATTAATTTTGACAAATATGGAACATTAAGCATGGACAAAAAAGGGATCCGGGGTTGTGGTGTCTGAGCTCATGCTCCCAGGAAATATTGGGGTTTAGAGATTACAAGCCATCTAGGGTTCTGGTATATTCCATTTTCCTTTCCAATAGGATAATATCCTCCTCCAAACTGATTCAAAAAAGGATATATGGAAACCATACCCAAAGAAGAGGCATGGTGAGGATTATATATGTTTCCCCCAACCGAAGGGACTTTGGGCTAGGGGTTTCCTATAGTTATAAACTAAATCCCTCCATATGGAACTCTAGAGGACATAGAAGAATTCTGCATAATAAATGCATTCATTGGAATCGACATCGAGGAAGAGGGGATAAAGGAAAAAATATAGGAAGTAAACTATTCACTTGATTGAGCACTCCATCCTAGAACATTGAGACTAGGATTAGGCCCGAAGGGAAGAGCACTCCAACCTCCAACTGTAGGATTCATTTGGGGAATATGAACTCCACCAAGAGAGACAAGAACATACATAGGATTCGTTCCCCTAGGTCCAAAACTATTATTTTCATTAGTCATTGGAATGGAGGATGAGAGTTTCGATGTCATGTTGGGAATACGAAAAGTAAAGGGATTAGAAGCCAAAGGTATGGAATGAGTGGTGTGACTTGGCGTACCAAAAATATATATGAAATGGTTTGTTCCTATGGGTTGAGTAGAATTCACAGGTTGGGTAGCACTAGAGACGGGGACCTCCGGCGCCCCCACCATCGAGGATCGAAGAAATCCCACTAATCACATAAGATATAGGATTTGAGGTAATCCCTGTGAAATTCAAGTTTGACTCATTACTCATAATTGTATGATCACAAGTTTGGGAGGTGGAGATATATGTACCACGTTTTTTAAATTTACGCCTTTTAGAAGGAAACTTCGGTAAAGAATCAATATGTAGTGGTAACTTCAACAAACAATGACACCTGCGAGGAGGTTGGTCTTGCTCCAGGATGAATAAAGACTCAAGATATAAAACTAAATCCTAGGGACAACTAATAATTAGAGAGAATACCAAAATAAAGAAAAAAAGGCTAATTCACAAAAATAGGATATAATGGCTAGAAAGGTGCCTCCCTATCTAGAGTAGGTATGTATTGCCTAAGAGGGATTGAGACTCCCTTAAAAATATTGGAGGTATCAAAATAAGTTATAAGGGCCTTCGTGGGATTAACAACGCAGTCATTCAAATCCCCATGGAGGGTTAATCCTCCATAAAGGTTATGTCTTTTCGACCCTTATCTGACTCAATGTACCTACAGAATAACCCCTGCAAGTAACCTATGTGGCTACCTATGCCAAGTAACTAGCGTCACCACAATATAACAAATTTGTAGGTGAACATTCATAATTCTGGTCCACCGTATGGGAAAGGTAACAAATCCAAAATATGGAAAGCGCCACTTCTCAAGGAGGTAAATGTACTAGAAAGACCACCAAATACGAATAGAACCCCAAAATTATATCTTACGCTAAGAAGGTATTAGAGGGTTATCTCTGCGACCAACTTCATGCGACCTTGTTCTTAACTCTGGTGTGAGAGAAACCTCCTGATGTCACTAATTACATAATGGGTTTCACCACTCCCTAGTCACAAAAATATGTTTAGTTTAATGTCTTTGGAGAAGTTTACTCACAAAATCCTATTCCTGGGTCCTATCTCCTATACTTGTTTTTGCACCCTGAAAAATAAAATCGTTTCTACTCAATTTTAATTAATCAATGTTAATTTTAATAGATTCTTCTTACTGAAGAGGTGTGTTCATGAAACATATGGTATTATGAATCGTCATATAAAAAGAAGCAAATATAAAAACACTATTAAGTACTAGTCTTGAATTTCAAAGATATGGTATGCTTCTAAATGTAGCTTTTCCAATGCAATCTCTCCCAATATATCAAAATCAATGCAAAGTAATCAAAAGTGAAAATTCCATAATGAAAAATAAGAAAATATTTTTGTATTTTCGATATAAAGAAAACAAAATGCAAGGACTGAATACCAACTTCATAGGAAGACCCTACTACAAGAAAAAAGAGACAAGCCAAGTAGGACAACAAGAAGCAAACACTTAGACCAATGTGCGAGGACAACCAATGAAAAAAATGATAGGAAAGAAAACCTCCCAAAAATACATCAATAAAAAAGCTTCCTATCACTCGGCAAACACTTAATAGTCAGGACAGGGACATAAGAAAACTCAAGAACCAACCAAACTTACACAACAAACAACAAACTCAACCATCAATACTAAATAAATGTTGTATGCGAATGTTTGAGAAAAGGTCACGTATATATGCTAAAGGAAGACAACTCACGTATATACACTCCTATCAAGGAAAAACCTGCATATACCTAGTAAAACACTACTAAGGAAAAGGTTAATCCAAGAAAGTCAAATGCAAGGTAAAAAAAGTAGGTTGTTAAGCAATAAGAGACAAGGAAACTTTGGGTAACAGAGAGCATATCAAGGAGAAAAACACTCCAAACCCCCCAAAAGGAGATCAATCCCCAGTATGTTTGCCAATTTTGTTATGAGGAAAATATCTCTATGGAAAGGGGTAAACCACAACAGACGGAATGAAACATAGAAATCAACTCTAATCCCAAGTATTCTATATGAATGAAATTCTAACAAGAAAAGGCTAAGAGCCTACCAACTCTGGACGTTCGATGAAGACCGTCATTGAGCATGGAACCCAAAGCTTTATACCTACAACTTGTCCTCAACAAACAAGATATGCAAGAATATGGTGATAATATATAATTTTATCATAGAGATTGGCATAATCCATTAACATACATGACAAATACACCCATGGAATAATAATTCAAATATTTGCAACATATCAGTTGGATCAAAAAAGAGTATTTCTATTAAAATAATCAATAGAAGTACATAGGTGACAAACTTCTGTAATGACAGATATCGGAATTGAGAAACTAAGTCCCTCCATGTCGACCTCCACCACTTCAATCCTCCACCAAAGGCAAGCTCATATAAAGGAGTCAATGACGTTCTCCATCACAAAGAAGGAATATCTCGGGGCTGAACAAAGAGTTCAAACATTCAAGGACAAAGGGATGCAAACTCAATGCAAACTGAAATTTCTCCAGAGTGTCTTTGCTCTCAAAGTTGAATTGTTTTTTTTCTCAATGATTGGATATGGTTCAATTTATAGCCTTCAAATGGAAATGAAGGGTCAAGTTGGAGAATTTTCATTATATGGAAGGTCAAGGATCATGGATCTTGTGACATGGCATGGAAACCCGACATAATTTTTAATTTTGAGAAACAAACTCGATGTACGAGGTATGTAGTGGAGAAACCTGTGCATACGCTTATTGTATAACTGGTAGGGCGTGTATATGTGGAAAAATATTCTTTTTTTCTCTGGAATGCACAAAAAGGGAACTTCAAATCTGCATAGGTAAATTGAAAGGCCATCCAAGCAAGTTTCATGGAGTGAGGAAAAATTTGTTGTAACACCAATCAAAATTATAATTTAGTCTAAAATTTGACATATTTTTCAATTGTTTTTTTCAATTTTGCATGGTGTTCCTAAATTCTTAAACTCACCCTGAAGCAGTGCATACTGTGTTATATCACAGTGAGCATCGTTTCTAGTGTGTCTCATATATTTACACACCAGTGTCATTCATAAAAGAGAAATATGATATTTTTTTAAAAACAAAGTGACACACCCTTCAGAACACCCTGAACTTGCCACACAATGGGCTTCTACCTGTACCAGTACATTTCACTTCATTAGCCGCACCGTTAGCTCAACAATATACAAATTTTAACGCAGCGGTGCCCATAGTTTTACCAACCGCACCAGGGAGGAAACGATACATAACACATTGTTATGTCAATGTTCAAATACACCTCCATACTTTATAATAAAAAATAACACACACCAATGCCATCAAACATTATGCACTGATGCACCTCACTATCATTAAGCACACCGTGGTGGGGTAAATAGAAAAAACGTTTCCAAATTGATTTTGATTGTTTTAGTGCATCCCATGCTTCCAAACCCTCAAAGAAGCATCGATTCTCACCTTTCTTGCTAAGATGCCTTGTTTCTAATGATCTACACCAACTTGGATAACTCCATTGGTGGATTCCATACCTTTTCAAAATTTGGAGATTACCAAAAATTTTCATTTCCTCTGAGTGGTAAGACCATGCCTCCTCGAGACAAAACAAACCAGGTAAATTATTTATTAGCTTCCTTTTTTCACTTTCATCCAGTCGAAATTGGATTTTATCTTACAATTTGGAATTTTTTTAATTGTCTTTTTCAATTTTGTGTGGCGTGACTGAATTCTTCGGCTTGTCCCAAAGTAGTGCATACTATTTTAAATAAAAGTGAGCACTACTAATGGTGTGTCTCATATATATATCCATCTATTTCATTCACGCAAGAGCATTGTGATAAGTTATCAAAAACAAAGTGGTGCATATTTTAGAATGCCCCGAAACTGATACACAATGTGATTCTACCCGCATCGATAGATTTTACTTCAATAATCGCATTGATAGCTCAATGATATATAAAATTTAACATAGTTGTGCACCTATATTAACCGACCTCACTGGGGAGGAATCAAAACATAACACATTGATTCATCAATGTTCAAATGAAGCACCATACTTTATAATAATAAATACATTCATTGAATAAATCATACCAGTGTTGTTAAATGTTACACATCGATAAACTTAACTTAACTAAGGAAACAACTCACATAACAATTTATAAAATTTAACGTAGTTGTGCATCCATTTTAAGACAATGCACTAGTATTTTATATGGAAACACACCGATACATATATTTACCGATTTTTCATTATCCAGTGTCTCATTGGACAACTCATTCCCAATTTCTATCTTTTATAAAATATTGTGGTACAAAAATCCAATGATCCATTATCACGGTGGTACAAATGTGTTAATAGAAACACATCAGACTACTTTAGTTGTGGCAATTAATTTTATCTTAACAATGCCCATCAGTCCACTAAACACACTAGTGTTGTAAAGACAATGGCACCGAGGTGAATTTGTAATAACTAGTTTGGTGTGAATTAATAGGCACATCACTACAATATGTGGTGGTGCATCAATAGATGACATGCATAGGTGATACTACAAGGAGAACACATTCTAGCAGATGTTTTTAGTGTTACAAAATTTGGAATTTTTTTCAAAAAAACCTTTTCTACAACCTCCTCTATTGGTTGTAGAGGTTTTAGTGGATGTTCCATATATCTAAAAAAAATTGGACAGGAAAAGGTTGTAGCATATTTTTTTCTCGATGTTGTTCTTATCAAAATTCATCGGTGGATTATTGAAAAACACGCACCGACATGTTAGTATAATAAAGCACATCAGTAATTTAATATAATAAAAATTCCATGGACCTTAATATAATAAAAAAACTCCCCAGTCTGTTTATAACTATTCCACACTGGTTTCACCTCTTTCATCGTATGAAAATCCCTGATTCTCTTATAATTAATATGCACCAATTCGAGGTTGTTTTCATATGACACATTGATGCACTTTATGATTTTTCGGCCCTGACATGTTTAATTTAGAGTTATCCTCGGTGCGATCAAGTTATCCATGGATTCAATGTGTTTAATATAGAATTCACCCCAATGCTTGTGTAATTAGTACATACCATTATCTATTTTACCATATGCACCAAGGGTAGTGAAATTTCAAATATTTTAGTTGTTATGTCAACACCATTATTTTTAGTATGCACTGGTATGTATACTACAGTAAATGAGCAAGTGCATAAAGAATATTTTTAATTTTGATGTGTATAATAAACATAACGCACCGATATGAAAGTTATTTTTAGGACCCTGGTTTATATTGTTTTTGTAAATAAAAAGTTGATATTACCTCAAAAGTTTGAAAACCATACAAATGCTAAAGGACTTGACATTTATCCTGCCAATAATGGAAACTAGAACCAGACCTAGATCCACGAGAAGTTGTCCATGAATGTTCTACTTTCCATAATTAAAATGTGCAAGTATATGTAGAGATTATAAAACTGGACTAAAGGCCGATAAGATTCTACATCTGTCATAAAAAAAAGAAAAACAACTAAGTCCAAGAAACTTCATATACCGAATGCATTGTTACTCCCATCACTTGGTGGAGTATGTTTCCAAGTCAAAGTGATGATGAAGGGATGGCAGGAAGTGGGGAAAATTCGTTTGATAGGCTCTCTTGAAAGAGAACCAAAGAGTGCATCCAACTTGCTGAGTTCAAAAAAAGGTACAAATATACTCCTTATCACCATGGTTTATGACATGATATTGATTGAATTTCCATTAATTAGAGATAATTAGGAAATAAAATGATTAAAAAGTCTTCTAGAAATATTATTGAGTAATATTAGATCATTTCTGAATTTTGTTTTGAATTGTTTGATTTTATTGTAGGAATGGACAAATATTTATAAATTCAAGATAGCTAAGAATATTTTGAAGATGCGTACACTATTGGAGGTTGAATAAATCAGGCATAAAGTAGTTTTGAGGAAGATTGATTCTCTATTTTGTAATATTTATAAATAGTAAAAGAAATTCTGAGGATCTCTCGATCCTCGGGATAGATTAATTTACCCATATTATTGTAATATATAGAGGGTAATGAACCATAGGAAAACATCTAAGAAATTTATCCAAGCATTCAAATCTTTGAATTGCTCTGTACATGCAATATTTTGTAAATGTTGTACCAGTTATGGAATTAATAGAATCTTTGAGCGTTTTTACAATTTTTGCATTATGAGTTTCTAGCAACGGTGCTTTTGAGGACTAAGGGCCCAGTCTGAAGGAGTTATTGTCTCAATCTGTAATTGTATCGATTTGATTTCAGTTCTTTGATTTAAATCTCTTTTACAATAGTTAAGATAAATGCATGAGTGTGTTGATGTTTTCATAAATTAAGTTATTCTATTTTATTACAGAGGATAGATGTTTCATTTGAATTCCATCGATTGATGTTCCATTTCCCATTGTTGTAGTTTGTTGATCGACAATTCCTCTCATTTTTGCATATGTTGTCCCTTTTATTAAGTTAGCATTTGTTATTTCTTTCACCTAAACTAGTATCTATTGTCCCTTTCACTTAAAGTTACATTTGTTGTTCCTTCTCAATTTTATAGTACTTAGCTATTCTTTTCGAGCAGGTTAAACAATCATTGATAAATCAGTTTATTAAGCATTCCAATAGATTGAATTATTTTTTCTTATCTAGATGAATTCAACAATTTGATTAACACCTTTAATTCATAAGCATGTTTTAGATTAGATTATAATTCTGTCAAGTAAGATTTTAGTTTTAAATTTTTAATGAATGTGTGAGGAACTTGATTATTGATAAACTCATATTTTCTTTGGCTACATGATTTTAACCTCTACAACTATATGCATAGACTTTGTTGATATTCTTTAAATAAAAGACGAATCCATGGTTGATAAATTAATGTTAAACTAAGATTGTTTTTGGACATTTTTAGAGCCCAACATTTTGGTGTCATTGCTGGGGAGAATGTTAAATATAGGATAGGTTGTGTCTCTGGAGGATGAGGTATTGAAAACAGAAGGTAAGAATCTATGTAGGAAATAAGTAAAATTCTTTTGCTAGTGCCTACCTTCAGCTGATGCATAGAGGTCATATAGGTACTTAGAATTTTTTGTAAATTGTGTATGACTAAGAAGAAAGAACCTGAAAAACCAAAACCCCCACCAAAAAATACAAAATCCCAGGGCTCATTGCCCCCTGGAAGAAGCACTTTCATAGACAACATCATCCAAAAAGATGAATCCCAAGCCTTGGTTGGACCTTAGAAAGGTTCTACCTGAAACCCTCAAGAAACAAATTCACCAACTGCATCCCATTCTGAGGTTCATAGCAGAACTGAAGGGACTGAACAAAGTTTTCAAAATACAGATATTCCACCTCTCAACCCTTTAGACGAGGGAAATTATTGTAATATATAAGAAGGAGAAGGGGAGACTAGTGGGGTTCCTAAAGCAAATCCGTCACCACCACCTGATTTTGGATCTCTTGTGATTCTGATAGGAGAAGGTACACCTGAAATCACATATAGAGGTAGCATGATTAAATCCCCCAGGGGGCCAAGTAATCAATCACCTCAAATAGAACACCCAGGACAAGAAATCCCTAAATATTATTGGCATATTTTCGAGCAAATGGAACAACCAAATCAACTGTGAACCTAGAATTCCACTTTGGAATATGTTATAATTGATCCAGTTGCTAATACCCCCATGAAAGCCATCTTGTTATAGAATCTTCCAGACTTTCATATATTAGTCTCAGAGGACCTTGATGTGTTCTTATTCGAATTTGATGTCTTGTGTAGAGGCTACGACTACACCTATGAACCCAAGAAACTAAAGTTGTTCCCTTCTACTTTGAAAGGAGAAGCTTTGTGTTGGTTTATGGGATTAGGAGGAGGAACCATAAATTCATGAAATGAAATGAAGCAAACCTTCCTCAAGAAATATTAATATTATTGTAGAACCAATGATCTAAAAGATGAAATCTTATAAATGAATGCAAAATAAAATGAGACACTAGAAGAATATGTTGAAAGGTTTCAGTATAACTTGCAAAAATCACCTTATGTCACACTACTAGGTGAGGGACTTAAAGCCACTTTGATCAAAGGAATGAAGGATGAATGGGTAGAAACATTGAATTTAATGGGGAAAGCTGATATTTATCAAGAAACTTATGATAATATTATCCTATTATTTATCAGGTGCTCAAGTGGAAGTACAGGACCAGATCGGAAAAGCGAGCTCCCCTCACCAAAAATAGAAACATTACTAATGGGGTTGTCATGCGAGTAGAAGTTGGTAATCTGTTAGAGAATTTCAAAACAGACATTTTGAGTACTCTGACTAGAAAATTGGATGTTTTGCAGGCTAAATAGAAACAAGCAGAAGCAAAACAGTCCTTAGCCATACTTTTCCACCGATGCATAAAGAAACATGGTCTGAGAGAATGTCCTTTGGATGTGGTTCAGGGTTGCACCATTTGTGCCAAGAACCATGCAACAGAGAAATGGCCATCACTCCCAGGGATAAAATTTGTCTTTAAATAAGTAGAAGAGGAAGCAAAACCAGTATATATGATGGCTCAACGTTGCCAATGGCAGGCTCATCCCCTAGGTACACTACATGATCCCTCCTCTTTCTTTTCTAGGTAGTATGGTCAGCATCATAATTATAGAAACACATGGAAGGGCCAACCAGTTTCTAACCCCACCTAGCAGTCCCAAAAATATCATATGACACCATGTACAAATCAATCAGCTACAAATCCCACCTGGCCAAATCAACCAACTGCAAATTCCACCTGGCCTAACTCGCAATACCTGCCCCATCATGGAAGAACTCAAATAATAACCCATATCCTTCACAATGGACTAGCATAGCTGCCCAAGGCCCCAATTGGAATCAAACAGGAAGTTCCCCATGAGGATGACCAATCAACCCATGGGGATGGCTCTTCAAGCTCAACCCACTTTGCAAGCCCCACTCCAATTACCCCAGAACCCTCAACCTCAAATGCGCCCTCAATTACCATCTCAACCCAACCCAAATCATAATAATAAACCAGCCCAACTTGTGCAAATTACTAAGAATTTGGAAGGGGAAATCAACTCTGTAGGGTGCAACGAACTCTGGTTGAGGTTAGGGTGCATAATTTCTCTTGAAGAAAGTAACATTCACCAATAGAAGGAGAATGAAAATAATATACAACCAACAATAGCACTCTTGACTGTGGTCATAATAGAATAAGTAGAACAAGGGGAAACATAGTTGAGCCATAGAATCCTGATGAGGATGCAATTCCTCCTCCCTCATTTCCCGAGAGGTTAATGATAGCAAAACTATTTGTATATCATAACTTTGATTTTTTAGGGAAACTAAAGAATCTCTATGTTAAGATACCACTCCTACAGGCTTTGCAAGACATCCCAATTTATGCAAAGACAATTAAGGAATTATGTGGGAAGAAGCCTGTCAAGAAATTTAAAAATCCATCAATTGTTCGGATGGTAGGAGCCTTGTCTGATCTTATTCTGGGAAATCAGGAGCAATTCAAGTATACAGACCCAGGGAATACCGTGGTAACAGTGCAGATACATGGTTTTTCTTTTCCAAATACACTAGTAGATTTTGGGGCAACCATTAATATCCTGACCATTGATACTTGTAACATCCTGAGTTTCACCTGCTTCGAACCTACTTCAATTATGTTACAATTGGTTGATAGGTCAGTGGTTAAAACAGTCAACACATTACAAGATAAAGAAATTCTGGTTGACTCTTGGGAGTACCCAACTAATTTCCTCATTATCAACCAAAGAAGTGGACTCAATGGACACCCATTGATACTAGGAATATCATGGCTCGCAATATCATATCTTGCATGTGAAACATGAAAATTACTACAAGAAGCGCTACAAATAACCTCATCATGTATCCTCCATCTAAACCAAGTTTGCCTATCATACATCAGTAGTTGCTACCACCTAGATATCTAGAAAAGAATCTACGATTTCCTCTCACATTGGAAGAATATCTCAGACTCAAGAACCAAATAGAAGATGATGTGATCAACAGCTTCATTAACAACCCAACCATTATAAGCAACCCAATATGTCAAATTTTAAAAGTTGTTTTAGATAATGAAGCACATGGAGATACTTTGGAAGAATTGATGGAGCAACAGATTCCCACTACTGCTGTCCATAACAACATGTCAGTTGAAATTTCACCAGGGAGGTTTCTGAATATTAATACTAATTTGAATGAGTAACAACAACAAACATTGATTCATATCCTTTCTAAATATTAGCAGGCTTTTGCTTGGGAGCATCCTGATTTGAAGGGCATCAATCTCCAACTCTATACACATCATACATATATTGAGAAATATGCCTGACCCATATGAAAACCCTAATGAAGATTGAACCCTCATCTTAGGGATGTTTTTAAATAAGAGTTACAAAAAATGTTGGATGTAGATTTTATATATTCTATTTCAGATAGTCGGTGGGTTTCCCCACTAGTAATTGTCCCCAAGAAGAATGGGAAATGGAGAATCTATGTAGACTACATAGAACTCAATAAATCTACCCAGAAGGACCAATTTCCCCTACCTTTTATTGATCAAGTCCTTGACACTTTAGCAGGGAAACAATTATTTTCCTTCCTAGATGGTTTTAGTGGTTATAATCAGATCTAGATTGCTCTGGAAGACAAAGATAAAACTAAATTTACATGTCCCTGGGGTACCTTTTCATATAGAGTATTTCCCTTTGGATTATGTAATGCTCCAGACACATTCCAGAGAATCATTTTGAGCATATTTTTTGATCTGATTAATGAAGCACTTGAAGTTTGCATGGATGATTTCAGTCCTTATGGCACTGATTTTGATCAATCTCTAAGCAATCTGGGGAAGGTACTAGAACAATGCATTTCTACTAGGCTATGTTTGAGTCATGATAAATTTCATATGATGATGGCTGAAGGTGTGGTACTGGGACACTATGCTTCTACAGATGGAATCAAGGTAGACCCAACAAAAATAGAGGTAATCCTCAATTTTCCTACACTGCATACAAAAACTAAGATACGTAGTTTCCTTGGCGCTATAGGATACTACCATAGATTCATAGAGACTTTTCAAGAACAATTGCACCTTTAAATGCTTTAACTGGTAATACGGAATTTCAGTGGTTTGAAAAATGTGATGTTGCATTTGCATAACTCAAAAGGATGGTCTCAAAAACATCGGTGTTGAGAGGGACAAACCAAAAATTTCCATTTCATATTTCTACAGATGCATCGGATATAGCCATAGGCATTGTGCTTGGACACGAAGAAGGCAAGAAACCTTATGCTATTTATTTTATTATCAAAAATCTTACTTCCACTGAATTAAATTATACAGTAACAGAAAAATAATTTTTAGTGATTATACATGCTATTAACAAATTCTGCCACTACATAACAAGCTATCCAGTTATACTTTATACTGATCATTATTTTATTAAATATTTATCTAACAAACCGATTAATAATGGACATGTTACTTGGTGGTTATTACTATTGTAGGAATTCAACATCACCATCAAGGATCAGCCCAGATGAGAGAATATCATTTCACATTTCTTGTCTCACATACCCAAAAAAAATTATTCTTTGACATTTGAAGACCAATTTCCAGATGAACACCTATTCGTTGTCATGATTAAAATGCCTTGGTATGCTGATGTGGCGAATTACCTAGCAGCTGGGAAACTACCAACACACTTATCATCAAGAGAAAGGAAATTGATCATCCAACACAGTGCATGGTTCGCCTAGATTGGTGGGTATCTACTCCACACACAGGCTGACCTCTAGATCCGAAGATGTGTAAGGGATGATGAAATTTATGATGTTTTGAAAGAAGGTCATGATGAGCCATGTGGCAGACACTTTGTAGGCCACAGAACTGGGCATACGATTCTACATATGAGCTATTATTGGCCCTCAATAATCAAAGACACAAAGAAATATGTCCAGACCTACGACATATGTCAGAGGATAGGTCAGCCAGGCCAAGATGATGAAATGCCCCTGCAAGCATAAGTAGTCGCAGAACCTCTTGAGAGATGGGCCTGGATTTTCTTAGCATCTTTAGCCCAAAATCAAATCAGAAGGCTTATATCCTAGTTGCAACAAACTATACGACCAAATGGGTAGAAGCAATAGCCTTGTCAAACACAACAGAGGAAGCAATCATTAATTTTCTCTTTGAATTATTTGTACGTTATGGATTACCCACAGAAGTAATCACTAATGTAGGGTCGCAATTTACAACCCATAGAATCATGACTACCCTACATAATTATCATATTAAACAAAAAGTTACTTCCCCGTACCATCCACAGGAAAACAAACAAGTAGAAAGTACCAATAAATTATTGGAGGAAATTTTGACAAAAATAGTCTCGAAAAACTGTCATAATTGGGCAACCAAGCTTCCAAATGCCTTATGAGCCTATTTCACGACATGGTGTAACACCACTAGATACTCTCCTTATCATCTAGTTTCTAGCAATGAACCCATATTCTCAATTGAATTTGAGATCAAGACTCTAAGGATGGCCCAGGAAATTGGACTGGATCTTACATAGGCACATAAACAGTTCTTACAACAACTCAATGAGTTATACGAATAACTCTTGTTCTCCTTACAACGCAAAACTGTTATTCAGCAGCAGAGAGCTAGCTGGCACTATAAACATATCAAGAAGAAATCCTTCCAAAAAAGTGATTGGGCGCTTCTCTATGATTCCAGATTTCAGGATTTTCCTGGAAAATTATAGACAAGGTGGCTCAGACTGTATGAAATCAACTAAGTTCATGATAACAACACTGTCACCTTAGTTACCATCGATGGGTCTGGTTCTCCTTTTCTAGTAAATGGAAATCGGTTATGACTCTACCATTAGCCGCTTTCAAAAGAATACTTTTTCCAAGAAGTAAGTAAGGACCCTATTGTTCATATTTTAGCTGGCTGGGAAGGTAACCCAACAACTTGAACTTCATAAAATGATGATTTTTATCATCACTGTACATATTGTATATAGCTTTCTTTAAATATTTGATCTAGTTTTTACTTTTTACTTTTTAGGAAAGTCAGTTGAGAAAATAAGAACTAGAAAATATGATTGTAATGAATATAATTAGCACTCTTTTCTATTCCTTTCTCCTATCTCACCTTGAAAAACATAGTAAATATAAACCCTGTTTTCACAAAATATGAATATGTCATGTTCCGCAGCAAAAATCGGGCGATTGTAATAAATGCATGATACTAACAAACCATCCAATACTTCGATTATTGAATAAACCTACCATAGAAATTGAATAAATTTAGTTGATGACTAATCAATCCTAGATTCACTAAAACAAAAATGTATGTGAGAGGTTTCCAATCACTTAACTAGATGGTTAAAATTTGAACATCATCGTTCTCATTCATTTAAAACAAAACGATTGATGTTCCCTCCGTGCAGTTGTTGTTGCGTTTGTGTATGGTTGCCGTTCATTTCAACAGGACAACTGTTGTTTCATTCGCGCAATTTTTGTTCCCTTCACGGGTAATATCATCCATTAGAAGTAACGACTATCATTCCCTTGGTTACAAATGTTGTTCCCTTTATAGTGACTATGGTTCTTTTTTCAGATAGCGTTGTTCATTCAAAAGGAATAGTTGTTGTTCCTTCTACGTTTTTTCTCATTGTTGTTCCTTTTTCTCAAAATTCATGATTCTTTTCGCATGCACCTATATGCCATTATTACGTTAGCCGATCCTTTGGGTATGACCTTTACTAATTAATTTTCATCAGCACCACTTCTAATGCTCATAAGTATCTTTTTGTCATTTTTTTGTGGACTATCTAGCATACCTTATCGAATTGTTTTTGGATTAATTTCTCCAAATCATCTTAAATATTGTTCATAATCATTAACCACAATAATTTGCTTCTTTCCCCTATATATATACATATACTTGAATGATAATTTTCCTCCATATCATAATAAGTAGTATAAATCAAATTTTTTACTTGGCAATCTTACACTTCTTATGCCATCCCTCACTCTTAAGGAGTAGATGAGCCTCCCTTAAAAAAAATAAAAAAATATTAAATATAAGTAATAAACTTATCGCACAAAGGATAATGGGTCTCATCACCAGCCAACCTACCATGATCGTAAGATAATTACATAAGTGACATTCCCACTATGGCTACGACACCAGGGAAATGGCCTTTGGAATTGTTTTTCATCAAACGAAAAGAGGTTTCATCATGAGATGACTTGTTCACTTAGGTTACGATTTAGTGAGTGGCATTATCATTATCTGGCCACCAAAACAGGATAGTGTTGTTTTTCGGAAAAGATGATTCAAACTATTTATTAAGGATACAGGCTCATCTATGGGTTAAAAGGAAACCCTATTGAGGCTATGGATGCCTGCTGGCAGCAGTGGCTCTACCTGTGGTATGGAATTTTACCTTAAATACGCCAAGTTTTTTGTGTGTTCCTAGACTTCCTTTCCTAACAACAAGGCTATCATTCTAGTTATATCCAATAACAAGGGAAAGTAACAAGGTTATGACATGTGGAATATTTTTAAACACATGAACAAATTTAAATTATTTGGGATCTTTTTTCCTTAAATGTTTTTTGAACAGAGGTATGTAAATTTGAATTTCCCACAGAAGAGTGATTATTTTTCATGATTACCATTAAAGTTCTTTTGAAGGTTATTAATGATTGTTTTCCAGCGGTGGCGGTGGTGTAGTAATCACACCTCATTACACTCACACATGTCAATGGTCGAGGTCGACCTTTCCATTTATGAGGGGGCAGATATCCTGCACATTTACCGATATATCATAATGATTACAATAAATGGAAAACTCACATTTTTATATACATTTGCAGTTCTATGATATTTTCTATTTCTGGTGATATTGTTTCAAAAGTTGGTTGAACTAAGTTGTAGTAAGGAACAATAGTTGTCCTCATTTGTTCACAGAAGACATGGGTGCTCAAAGTGTACGCCGAGAGCCCACATTGTTGTAGGAAACTGACCAGGCAATATAAAGTTTACATCGTCTGGGGTGGACATAGTACTTAAAAATATTGCAAGGATATGCCACAAATATCACGCTAGCATTTTTCCAGAACTTGTAGAGAGGAATATATATGATCTGAGATATATAAATTCCAATCACTGAGGAAATTATAGAAGAGGTTACAGGCCTCCCCAATGAAGGCATACAGTGGATGGGGAAGTATAAAATTCTCAAGGAGGCTATGGAATATTTCTTATAACCTGGAGAATAACTAAGTAAAAAGGGGAAGGGACTCAACCCCATCATTCTCAACAAGCCATAGAGGGAGCTCGTAGGAGTAATACAAATTTATATCACATGTGATGGGAGGTACAATGTGATGCGTCTGCACCAGCTCAAATTGTTAGCAGAACTAAAAAAAAGGTTAGTAATAAATTTACCATTTTTTCTAAATTCCATTTAAATGAAGTTTCTTCAATAAATCAGAAGGATAAAGATCCTCTCACTATAATTAGTCACCATGGACTAGTAAATCTAATAGTAAATAGGGCCGTGAGCCAAACTCAAATAACTTGAGGTGATATAATCGAGGTCAATAGGCTCCTGTAAATCAAAAAACCCAAAATTCACCAAGAAACCCCCTCACAGATAATTGAGACAACTCAGGAAGAAGGAGGTCGTGCCCAAATTGAAACTCCACTACCTCAACCCAAAATTTAAGCAGACCCCGTCTAGCTGGTAGAAACCCAGACCAAACATGAAGAAAAATCAAGGAAGAGGAGAAAAAGAATAATTGTTGTCCCTGAAACCTCTACTGTGAAAAGAAGAAGGGGAAAAAAGACAATTCAACTTGAAAACATTTAGGAAGTTATGCAGGTAGAAAAACCCTCACAAGACACCCAAGAAAATACACAGAAAAAACAACCATGACTTGAAAACCTTATAGAACATTTTTTCAAGAGTTATGAGGTAGAAATGGCTCAATTACTGGGGAATTTGGGGACGTCAGTTACCAAAGACACAAGCAGGTCTGAAGAACACCAAGTACCAACTTCTTCTTCAAACCTGCCATGGACCTCCCTGATATAGATATGCCATTCCCTGAAGATACAACACAGCCAGAACCTCACATTGAGGTAAACAACCCTGTAGAACAGATAGAGCACACAGAAAAAACAGGGGAATAGTCATTACCTGATCAAGGTGAGGAAAACCTTGACATTCCCCATAAATAGAAAACAATAGGAAAAGGGCACAATAAAATCAGAAAATTAAAATAGGAAAACAAGATATTGAGAAAAAGGGTTAAAAAAATCAAAGTATTGAAGCAGAAAGTTGGTAGATTCAAAGAAATAATTAAACAATTAAGCAAACAATTGGAGCAAGCTTATAAGTCCTATGAAAGGAAGAAATCCAAAAGGCCTATAAAATAGGGAAGGAACCCACTTCCTAGGAGGACATTCCATACCAGTTCTACTACAACACAGACATAATTGATTGCTCAATTGGAAACAGTAGAGATAAAGACTCAAACAAAGATTCCAATAGTAGAATAAACAACTAGCCAAAATGAGGGAATGCTTCCAATATATTTTCCTTCTCCTTTGGAGACAATTGATACAGAGACCCAAATAGATGCCCCAACAACAAAAGAGATAGTTTTTCAGATTGAGGAAGCATTTCAGTCTCCTAAACATAGTGTTTTCATTAACAGGTTAGAGGCAGAGCTGGTGCAAATCCAACAAACCCTGACTCAATGCAGGAGTGAGATGGTAACCATAGAAGAGCATCAAGAAGTTGTTAAACAACTTAAATCCATGTCATCAATAGAGAACAAGACTTTTTCTAAGCTCAGTAGAGATCAAGAAAAGGTGAAAAAGGTACAAGGCCAGTTAGATAAAGCTTTGGAGAAAATCAAATAAATTTTCTCTGTTTATTCTGATATAGTAGATTGCAGAACTCCTGGCACTAATTACACCTTGTTTTTATTAGAACGTTATTTGTTTCTAAGGATAAAAGATATTAGAGAAGGAAAACCTTTTGATTTCATCACTGGTTCTGAGTTTGTTTCATGCTTTAGAGAATAAGAAGAAGGAATGCAATACTTTTTGTGTGAGTTATACCTTCACAACTTCATCTTGGGATAAAACAGAAAAGAGAACCCTAATCCTTTCATTGGGGACATACAATTTCAAGCATTTTTTTCTTTTACCAAGAACCAAACCAGGTGGGCTAAATAAAACAAGGTTTTTATGAAAAGGGAGACTGTGTTGGACCTCTCGAGTAGAGGGGAACCTCCTAAATCCTTTGCAGCCATTATGCAACAAAAATCATTCATGAAAAGGGATAAGGTTTTAGTCTCTTTATCTCCTATCCATCGATAGGTTGTACGTTCAGGTCTACCATATTTTAGTGGGCTTAAAGAAGAAACTATTGTTTCTTATGAACTAATATGGCATGCCTCCCCAAATTCAGTAAAAACTTGGGAACCCTTTGGTTTCAAAAACTTTCATGCATCCACCATTAGGTTGGAAAGGTATGCCAAAATGATCCTGGATAAAGGACCTCCCTGGATTGGGTGCATATATATTCCTCCTATTATTTGGTATTCTCTAGAAGGTTACCAGAGTGATTATGGGATTAATAAGAAGAGGGAAGAATCTTATTTTGAAGATCTCAGAAGTAAGAATGGGTTCAAGAGAGTTGGTGAACATACCTCTCCTCCTTTCAACATCATTGTTTTACATGTAAAATATTTGCTTGCATGAGACATGCAAGAAGGTAAGATGGGGGTATGTTGAGTTGAGAAAAAGGTACAAATATCCTCCTTATCACCATGGTTTATGACATGATGTTGATTGACTTTTCCATTAATTGGAGATAATTAGGAAATAAAATGATTAAAAAGTCTTCTAGAAATATTATCGAGTAATATTAGATAATTTCTGAATTTTGGTTTGAATTATTTGATTTTATTGCAGGAATGGACAAATATTGTTAAACTCAAGATACATAATTTTTTTTTGAATATGTATAGACTATTGGAGGTTGAAGAGATTAGGCATAAATAAGTTTTGAGGAAGATTGATTCTCTATTTTGTAATCTTTATAAATAGTAAAATCAATCTTGAGGATCTCTCGATCCTCATGATAGCTTAATTTACCCATATTATTGTAATATATAGAGGGTAATGAACCATAGGGAAACATCTAAGAAATTTATCCAAGCATTTAGATCTCTAAATTGCTCTGTACAGGCAGTCTTTTGTAAAGGTTGTACCAATTATGGAATTAATACAAGCTTTGAGCGATTTTACCATTTTTTCATACTGAGTTTCTAGCCGTAGTGATTCTAAAGACCAAGGGCCCAGTTTGAAGGAGTTACTGTCTCAATCTGTAATTGTATCGATTTGATTTCAGTTGTGTGATTTAAATCTCTTTTGCAACAGTTAAGATAAATGCATGAGTGTGTTGATGTTTTCATAAATTATGTTATGCTATTTGATTACAAAGGATAGATGTTTCATTTCAATGCCATTGATTGTTGTTCCATTTCCGATTGTTGTAGTTTGTTGATCAAAAATTCCTCTCATTTTCTCATATGTTGTCCCTTTTATTAAGTTATCATTTGTTGTTTCTTTTACCTAAATTAGTATCTTTTGTCCCTTTCGCTTAAAGTTACATTTGTTGTTCCTTCTCAATTTTACAGTGCTTAGTTGTTCTTTTCCAGCATGTTAGACAGTGATTGATAGATCAATTTATTAAGCATTTCCATAGATTCAATTATTGTTTCTTAGCTAGATGAATTCAACAATTTGATTAATGCCTTTAATTCACAAGCATGTTTTAGATTAGAGTCTAATTCTATTAAGTAAGATTTTAGTTTCAGAGTTTTAATGAATGTGTGAGGAACTTGATTATTGATAAACTCATATTTTCTTTGACTACACAATTTTAGCCTCCACAACTATCTGCATAGACTTTGTTGATATTCTTGAAATAAAAGACGAATCCACGGTTGATAAATTAATTTTAAACCAAGGTTGTTTTAGGACATAATTAGATCCCAACACAACCTACGATTGGCGACATCCTTGTGAAAGAGATGGTCTGCAACATCTCGACGCATGTCAAAAATGAGTTGCAATTGTTCATTAGAGAAGCCACACAGGGGAGCCACTTTGGATGGTGCGGGATTGGTATGAGTAATCCCTATGTCCAAGAATGTGTTAGCGGGATATATTTCTTCAAAAACCATGGGAGCCACCTCCTCAAGGATAGGGAAATATCATTTCTCTTCAACGACTAAATTGGAAAACCACCGCCCACCAGACTAGAAGTACCCGTAAAATGTTGAGTGTCCATAGGAGAAACCAACAATGACTCAACGAGAGGCTAGGGTGGAACATGGGGAAATTTCTCCTCTAGTAGGATAATACCCAAATTATAATCTTCCCAAATATTAGCATTAGAAGAGACTCAATAGAGGGTGAAGTAGGGGGAGGAGGAGAGTGAAGGGTAGGCTATGAACTAAGAAAAGAGGGAGCAAGACGAGTACACCTGGCCAAATAAAAATAGTAGTTTGAAACTAACTTGGTATTGTCACACTCCCTCAGCATGGCTTCAAATAAGAGACTAGAGAACCAAAAATAGAGGTGCAAATGAATTGGAGGGAAAAAAACTATAAGTGGATTTAGGGAGGGATAAATATCTCTGAAAGCAACATGGATGAGGTGAAGTTAGTGAACCTTAAAAAAAAACATGAAAATATTACCTTTCCAAGCCATCAAAGTTGTCATTAATTCTGATTTGAGAACACTTGACTCCATTGTACCTGCACAAATTATGTTCCTCTCCATTGAAAACTAGAACTTGAAGTTTCCCATGCAGTACAAACTCACACTGAATGATTTTGCATTAATTCTGAACATTGGAGTGAAGAATGAGGGGACGTAAGAGACTATCTGCATCATATCAATGGATTTCATGTGGAACATGTGGCACCCCATCCAAAGGTACCCTATTTTATATTTCAAACATGAGAATTGTACAATTTTGAAACAATAAATATCATTGTATGTTATATCATTTACAAAATGGTGTGTTTTCTTAATAGCATGCACTAGTCCATTATTATAATTAATATGTATCGATGCGTATGATTCCCCAAATCACATTGATGCATATGACGCCTCAAAATTCTCTAGTGTCTATATTATGGCATGCACTTTCTAGTGAGTTCAAAAGAGTATAGTGCACTAATATGTATATATTTTAATTCATTTTGTTTTATAATTTTTCAATTGATTATTTAAAAATAAAACATTTTTTTATAATAATATTGTTTTATATTTATGTTATGGCATTTCGATATAATGATTTCATTAATTTTCTCTCCAACCATTTAAACCTATGTTATTTATAACAATGTAAATCATCCACATATTAATTATTCAAGAACACAACATTTTTCAACATTTGACAATGCAATGAAATAGGAAACCCATTTTATTATATATGAATAAGAGGCCCATTTTCATACAAAAAGGGACAATGTAAAGGTCTAGTACAATAATTAAATTGCAACCAGTGTGTAATTTTTACACTTATTGGTAACATGTCCTCATGCAAAAGGGACAATATGTCAATTACATTAAACAAAATCCCTATTTTTCAGAGACAAATATTCCAAAACATACAAGTTGCATTAACATTCAATTATATTGATTTCCATTCATCAGTTAAGTTGTTGGCATTGCTCAAATTGTGTGCACGCGTCATTTGTAGGTGATATTGTACTTTCATTTTTTAACATAATGTTTTCATGATGGAATTGTTTTTCATGTTCTTCCCTTTCATCTTCCATTGACAAACATAGAAATACACTATAATAAATATATTTACATTTATATATATAGTAGAATATACATGATTGCGTAAATAAATAAAAACATACCTTAGCACCAATCCTTGTATAAAAAATACACATTCTTTATAAGTCATGCTTCATGAATTCTCTCAACATATCCTATGATGTCTACATTCTATACTTTGTTTCTTGCATGTTTAATAGGACATGACAGAGCACAATTGATATAATCAATATAATTTTTTCTTGTTTTTTCTTTAATTTTAAAACAACGGAATCTAAACAACATAGATACTTACAAATTGTTCAATTAAACTTTCAGTCTTCAACATGTACCCAGAACCCATACTTATTCCAATGTTTATCAATTCATGGGTTGGTTCCTCTTTGTATGTTAGCACCTAGTAGAAGACATCCATGAACAAGTGTAAATTAATTATTTAAATATAAATATCATAACATGCATTAAATATCAAGAAATGTTGAAAATGTAAATACTCACAAATATTGTGATCAACCATTTTGTTCCTTTTCATATTGTCTTATGTGATGAATGGATTCTATTTGTTTTTCTTTTTAGCAGCAAAAAAATTGAAAATTAGTATTTCATGCAATACTTAAATTTGATGTACATAAAAGAATAAATAATTTATTACATACCTTTGATGCACATTTTAGTTGGGATGGAGCCTCTTGTGACAAAATTATGCCCATTTCTTTTAACATATTCTTCTACACTTTTTTAGACAACATTCCTGACATGTCTTGGTTTTCTCCTTGTTTGTCCCTTGGAATTTTCAAAATCTCCCTAAAAGATGAAAAGACATAAAAATTATTATTGTTTTTTTTTAAATACGATCCCAATGCATATATTAAGATAATTCATACCAGGGCGTCAACAATATTTATACACATCATTGAATCAAACATACATATATGCACTGGTATAGTATTACAATATCGATGCAAAATTGAAAACATTTAACACATTTTTGGATTCAGCCAGTGCTTTATAAATTAAGAAAACCATGGGTTCCTAAGTACTATTTGTTACACAACATTCAATAGTGAACGAATTTAAGAAATGTCAATTTCCATATAAAATAGTAATTTTTCGATTTTAAACTCAAAGATGCCCTTTGTAAACAATGCGCCCCAATGTGTATTTAGCTAAAATACACACCACCCACCTTGAAAAGAATTTTTTAATAATATTTTGGAATTGATATAAAGTGGTTTTGTTTACAAACAAATATGATTTAGTGCACTTACTATGTATAGAGCACACTAGCCACCACGAAAGTGTTTAAAAAAAAGCGACAGTGGTAGGACGTTTTGGGATCCATTGAAATGAGTGGTTTCATTGCAATGGATAGGAAACACCCATATAAAAATAATCAAAACCTATAAATAAATTTTACTTAAAATAATTATTCTTGTGAAATATAGAAGGAGAAAGTAAAAGAACTGTGAGGAAATTAGGGCTTCCAATACTAAAGGTAACTATGAAAACATTTTTTTTATTTGGGAATGCTCGTAAAATTATTTGAATCAAATAGGAGAATGATCAATATGATTAATAGAATGAAATCATGTAACTAAAATTTATCCTCTGTATATCCGTATGTGATTTACAGTACTCTCGCTCGAATTTGCCTCTTCAAACGAAATCCACCTACTTGGAAATCTTTGCTAATAAATCTCTGTTCCAGAAATATCCTCCCTAAAATTTGGCAAACAATAAAACAATGAATAGGATTTTCCCTTTTAAACACAAAAAACTCAAATTCTTGATCATTTTTTCATTGTATATATTTCGACACATTGATGATAAACACACACAATGTTTTTTTTTAACTTACATTTTCAGTGTGTTAGGCCATGAGTAGCACACTGATGTGGTATGTATAACACACTACTTTATTTTCGTAATAAATTTCAAAGTATTGATAGTAAGAACACATTATTTTTCTAACGTGCTTCAGTCAGTGCGTTATATAGTTCGAAACACACTGGTACAAAGTGTATTTAGTAACATATCGGGGTAGTGTATAAGTAATAATGTACTATAGGAAAATTAAATTTGCACAATGAAAATGAAA
>JASDQU011026107.1:880-15429 GCA_032191745.1 Picea mariana
AATAAATAAATAAATAAAAATAAATTATTAATAATAATAATATTTGCGTTGTGGGGTCTCTATTAGATTGTTTCCTATTACCTTTACGTTCAGCTCCATTACATATACTTCCAACCCCATATATCCCTCTGTGGGGTTGGAACAACCTACCTTTTCTTTCATAGAAATTATCAACTTCATTCTCCCCTTAAATTTAGCCCATTTTAGTTCTTATGGATAGGTGGAAAATTTCTATTCATAAATACCGATCATGTTCGTTACTCTTGAAAAAATGTATAGACATTTTAGCAAATCTAAGATAACTCACTAATGTGAAGTCTAATTCTTATTCTTGTTTTTCTTTGGTTATTGATGGATGAATTGAGCATGTTGCACTAATTTCATGGTGCAAGTTTTGAAATGTTCATAAACAATGATAATCAAAGAAAAATATTGCTCTACACATAACTAATTTCATTGTGTTTTTTTTTTTTTTTTCATTTTTTTTTCCATGAAATATATATCCAAGAGAAACTCATAGGGCACTTTTCCTCATTCTGAGGTTGGTACCCAAGGTAAACCAGATTCTTCAGGGCTTAAGGCCAATACAATGATATACTCATTAAGGATTCAACACATCACTTGTGGGATTTGATCTAAGATAACTCACTACTATCAAGCTCAATTTTTATTCTTGTTTTTCTTTGATTAATGAGGGATGAACATAGCGTGTTACCATAATTTTGTGGTGCAAGTTTTGAAAATGTTCATTAACAATAATAATCAAAGCAAAAAACTACTCCACAAATAACTAATTTCATTGTGTTGCTTTTGTGTTTTTATTTTTTTCCATGAAATATAGATCCCAAGAAAATTCACAAGACACCTTCCCTCGTTCTTAGAGTGGTACCCAAGGTAAACTAGTTTTTTTAGGACTAAAGAGTAACAAAATGACATACTCATTAAAAGTTTAATATTTCACTTGTAGGAATGGATTTTGGATGAGGAAGATAACACTCCTTAATTACCTAAATTAAACCCAATTATCTACTTTTATATTTTCATTTAATCTATTATATATTAAAAAAAATTCCAATATCCAAGTTTACATAACATACTTTACCAAATCTAGTCAACCTCGACCAGATTTTTTTTTATATATCTATGACTTTATTGTGATTTACAATGGTAATATTTAAATGAGTTTTATCATTGTCATACAAAATTGGGATTTATAAGGAAGCCTTTTAAAGATTAAAAAATTAAGTAAATTCATAAGYATTTATGTTATTAGGAGTTATGTAAAGGTTGGTAACATTAGATACAAATGCATATTAACCCATATATATGTAACATCTTTATTTCTTTCATAAATTGTATTTAAAAAAAACTYATAGATTGTTTATATGCATTTATGTCATTTATTAGTCCCTATCGAAGGCRTAKAGGGACTATAGCGATCGATAATTCGTTGACTTCATATTAATCTGTCCTTTGACTATAAATTTTCACATCGTTTCTATTGTTCGTACTATAGAAGTAAATATATATAAACTTATATGTCATCGTCTCATTGGAGAATATATTTGAGGTCTTATTGCCAGCTTCRATGTTCCCAATGTTGTAAATGTGTAGATATCCAAAGTTTTGAGCTTAGTCGCTCCTTTCTAATTTTTATTACATTTTTACTGAAATGTTTACAAACCGAAAGTTTTGAGCATGGACGTTGTTATTATTATTATTAATGTATTTGTTCTATTGTTATTAGTCCTTTGTTTGTATTTGTATTGAAATGTTTGCATACCGAAGGTTTAGATCATTGACACTTTTTTTGAGGTGCTCGAATAAGCCTAGCAGCTTAAATGTTTACATGGCGCGAGGTCCTGAAACAACCCTGACAACTTAAATGTTTGCATACCGCGAAGCCCTTACACAGCCTAACGGCCTTAAATGTTTACCTAAATAACTTCTCGGAGTACATTTTTCCTCGAAATTTTCCATACAATGTTGCAATGAATTTGGACAATATTGTTGTTCACCGCCACTTCAGTAGGCATTGTATGTTTCATACTTCTTCTAGGCTTTGAATGCAATTTCGTCATCGTTGAAGCTACATACATTGTTTATTCGTTCGGTGAGTGCTTCTTCTTAGCTGGTTCATCGATTTATGCTTGTTGTTATTTGGTTAAACTTTTCAAGGTTGGGGTTCTGCATTCACGGTTGGATCTGTTTTTTTTTTTTTTCTTTGCTGGGTCCAGGTGGTGCACCCACAATTCGACCCGCGCTTCTGTCGTTCATCGTTTCAGAGTAAGTTTCTATGCCATAATTTCATTTTCTATTCCTTCTTTTGTTGTTCAGTGTTTGCAGTTTGCAAGCAAGAATGTTTGCTTATTTCTACTAGCATGCTCGCCTTTATGTTTCTAGTTCCTTCCGTGCTTTGGCTGTAGTTTGGTATTCGTTGGTTCGTTGGTTGCTGGTTATTTTTGTTTGGCTCAGGTTTACGAGCTTGGGGACCCGTGGCTGCGGTCGGGACTGATTGTGCTTTATTGTTGGTTTGGTGCTTGTTGTTTTATTTTGTTTGCTTTGGCTTTGCAAGGTTGGGGTCCTGCGTCGACAATTGGAGTTGTCTTTTATTTTTTTCCTTTTTCTTTGGGGGGGGGGTTGCTTTGTAGTGTTCAAACCTTACACACACAAGTTGACCCATGATTGTATTGTTTGTTGCGTCTGGCGAGGCCGAGATCAGGCGCCTGTTCAGTGCTCGCCTATTCTGCTGTGAAGTTTTGCTAATACTTCAGTGTTGACGTGATACAAAAAAATGGCATATGAAATAATTGGACAACTACATGTTCACTTGTAGTGTCTTTTGTTTTTTTTGTTAATATAAAACATGTGCAAAAACACACTTATTAACCATATATGGTGAAATGTGCCCATATCACAATACATATTCTTTATCCTTTACACAGACTGGTGTGACCACGATACAATTTGTCTTGTACCTGAGATATGATACGTACACCAAAGATACAACAAAATTATATTTCCATGTTTGGAAGCATATCTGGATACTTTGCCACAAAAAATCAAAATCATTTTACTATGTCCATGCAATTTCTTAATATTTTGTGGCTTGTAATATATTTTAGGCAGGGAAAAACTTCATATATTTACAACCATGGATGGAGAAAAGCAAAGGTTCATGTTTCTGACTATATTTTTTTCTATTCGTTGATCCTCATTTACTGTATGTACATATTACTTGTTCTTCGCTCCATACCAGCTTCCGTTCATGTTCATTGTATTTTCTGTGTTTCCCATGTTCAAACAAACAAAATTGTTGGAGAAAACGAAGTAGTCTTAGGTACAATAGTGGAAGACGAGATACAAGGGTACATGCTTGTACTGTTATTTCATATTCCGTTGTTTTGTATTTCATTTATTGTCTGTATATGTGTTCACCTTGTTTGTTGTATGCATATATTTCGTGCCTTCCTGCATAGTAACTTATCTTCATTACATGTCTTCCTGTGTCCATTGTATTTTCCCCACATTCCTACATTTGAACAAACAGAGTGACTGGAGAAGACGATGGACTCTTTGGTGCAAATATAGATGAGAAGTTGCAGAAGTGCATACCTATACTATTATTTCATATTCTAGTATTTAGTATTTCATTTATTGTCTATGTATTTGTTCTACTTGTTCTACTGCTTTTCATCTTTTTTACTGTATGTATATACTACCTATCTTTCTGCTTATTCTCATGTGAATCGTATTCTCTTTGCTACTACATTGAAATAAATAGAACTATATTTCTTTCTTTTACATGTCTTTCTTCATACTAACTTGCCTTCATGTCCACTATATACTCGACATTTCTACCTTGGAAGAAACAAATTGATTGGAAAGGAAGATGATTTCTAATATGCAACAACAAAGGGTTCTGTTGTGCAATATTCGAAAAGGTATACCAACTGTGCTAGTAAATTAAACATACAAAACAGGYCGGGGCATATAATATTGGACYAGAAAACGATGATTTGAAAACAATGGGCCTTTATGCCCTGCCCATTTCCAATTTTTCCATTTTCTATTATCCCTTTTKCTTTCTGATTGCTTTGCTTAGTCGTCTTTCCGAAATTGCCTTGGTGCGYGGGTTGGCRGAATCATGGGTTCACATTTATGGTTGTGCTTCTACCTTATTCCATACTTACCCACTTTGTCGATTGTGGGTGYCSAGATGGYGGGTTCAAGATTGTGTCTCTRGYCTCAGAGGTTCYGCGATATACATATTGTCCCTCCTACCCCGCYATCATGCCCTATTTATTGCTACACATTTTTTTTCAGTCAAAAAARCYGAGGCATACAATTTGACCCTCGGGTCCTCATGTTTCCTTAGTATCCCTTCACACCCTATTTCATATTCCATCTCCTTCGACCTTGCATGTGTCATTAAGAAAAATAATGGACAATATACAATGCATATGCTTGTTTAGTCCTTCTGATGTTCATCTACACATGCTTGCATAAAAAAAAGTTGGACTAGTGACATGCCCATGARCAGTCAATCATCCCAAATATCAGCAAACCGACAAGGACAAAGGTAAATATGCATAAATTATGTTCCTCATATGTTTACCAAACAAATATCCTCAGCTATTTGTTCATCTATGGCATGGTGAATATGCTGATGTCATCTGCAACACATACTTTGTAGTTCACAAGAAGTATCAACAAGTGCAAGTGAGACGTCGAACACAGCGCAGCTCCGCAAACTAAGAGGTCTGGTTGAAAAACCCTAGCTCCATAGTTCATCCAAGCTGTGTGTCTACTTGTACATTCATGGCAGGAAAAAAAAGAAAACAAAAAAATTAATTCACATTACCATTCACATTACTTTTCCTGTTAAAAAATTGTCACCAGGTCTAAACTTGTAACACCCAAAATACTATCAATAGAGGGCTTGAACAACCACCGAACTGGACAAGTGTTCATCGGGCACATAGTGGTCGTCTATAACACCTACTTGGACAAGGAAAACAAAACTAGATCCATTATGCATGTGGAGATGACAGACAAGGAGGCCCTCATGACCGTTACACTAACTATTCCTACACAACTTGTACACAAACATGCAGAAAAGATATTGCCAAGTAATGGGATGTCGATTACAAATTTTAATATATTTCCCAAAACAGTATATGACCATGGTGATTGTGATTGGATTATATCGCTCAACGAAAAAATTATTGTGGAAAAAATCCCCACTATTTTTTTTTCCAGAATGTCGTTTTGTCCTAGACACAACTATCAACCAACTTGCACAGAGCAATGACATTTACCCAATCGGAACCATTGGTGTAACTGTGACACTCATGAGAAAACTTGGCTTGCAACACATTCTCCATTAAAATATGGAGAGTCAGATAGCGACAAGGCAATGGTATCGTTCTCCATATCCAGTTTTGTCCTTTTCTTTCGCATGTCCATGTATCTTGGTTAAGTTACACAAATATTGCACTGTTCCATGTTGCAGCTACAATTGTTCGATACTTATTCAAATTTGTTTTCGTCAGTCGAACAACAATTGCATAAAGGGAAATTTCCACTTATGCTCTTCAAAAATATAACAAAGAAAAGAGATGGTAAAGAAAGGATCTTTTACACAACTCAATCAACATTTGTAAGAGAGTTGCAAGAAGACATAGTACAGGATCTCAAGAATCTAACTATTTCTACAAATGTTGTGTGTATACATCTACAGTGTCATCCTCACTTTGCTCATACAAATAGCCTTGACCAAATCTCAACATTTTTTTTTGTTTATTTCTAATTTTTTTGGGGGTTGCAGTTGTATATTATATTGTTCAATATATTAACTGCTATGCTCACATTTCTAGGTTGAAGGTGTTTTGGTTGTAGTGAATGCATACTCGACCCCCTTTGAGCCTGTGTGTGGGAAATGTAACTCTCCTGCTTCTGCTTCTTCCTTCATAAGTGATTATACGATTGATTGTCTACGATGCAGTAAAAAATGTCCATACATATATAGACATTGCCTCAATGCTGCTATCCGAACCGTTGGCAACACAATCGTGCATTGTACAATTCGACAACTTCTGTTACAAGATGTGCTTCCTGGGTTATCAGAATTTCCATATGAAGCATACCTACAAAAAAAGGCAGAGTGTCTACATGTTGCACAACCTTTGAATACATAGCAAATTTACCTTGAATGAGGACAATGCCATATTGCATATCGGCTGGAAAAAAAATAAAAATCGTATCAAGCTTTGTCAGGAAACAAAAACCAATGGGACACTGTGTTTTTTTTTATATATCGAATTGTTTGATTTATAATGGAATTCCATTTCTTCTTCAATATATCAATATATCAATACAATTGGTGTTTACTTGGTTCTTGGTTGTATGCTTCGCTCTGGAAAATTAATAATACATTTAAGATCTTCGCAAATTTTCTATTATCATAAAGACTATAGAGGACATGCTTTTCCCTTTGATATAAGGTATGTGACGCAAATGTGGTTTGTGTCTCATTTTAGCACTTTTGTTTGATCGATGAAATTAAAAAAATTAATCTCCTAGAATAATTTGAAATAAAAGAATATATACTATGCGAAGTCCAATGGAATTATCATATCAATGAGAGGACATTAAAATTCAAATTCATTGTTTTTATACTTGCGATGAAGCTAACAATACAATAACTTTACTTAGACATCCCAAAATTGATTTTCCTTGTAGCTTTTTGACACTTCTCTTATACAAGCAGATCCTGGAAATTATAAGCATGGCTCGTTGTATCTATTCCTTCATTGAAGAACCTGTTCACATGTTTAATGCACTTCGTAGTTACTATTAAGACCATCAATGGGGCTTTGTTACACCAATTTCCGCTTTCGAAAATTGCCATCCCCTTTCTTTTTTATCCTCTGCTTTCCCTTTCTGGTTACTTACTCGTTTTTGGGAAATTGTCTGGGTGCGGAATTTGGCGGATTCATGTGTTCAGATTTCCACTTGCTTTTATATCACCAGCCCGACCAACTGCTTCCCCGTTTCATATTGAAAAAATTTTTTGGATCGCGGGTTCTCGCATAGGTGGGTTGCCGGATAAGCGGGTTCATGAACATTGCATTTCCATTATTCCACCACCTGCAAATAGCACTTGGAATTTCACGATCTACAAATTAGCAAAAAAATTATCCTTTATCTTGTTTTTAGCACTTTTCCTTGATCGATGAAGTCAACAAAATTAATCTTGTGGAATAATTTGAAATAAAAGAATATATACTGTGCGAAGTCTAATGAAATTATCATATCAACGAGAGGACATTAAAATTCAAATTCATCATTGTTATACTTGCGGTGAAGCTAACAGTACAATAACTTTACTTATACATCCCAAAATTGATTTTCTTGTAGCTTTTCGATGCTTCTCTTATACATACAGATCCTAGAAACTATAAGCATGACTCGTTGTATCTATTCCTTGATGGAAGAACCTGTTCACATGTTTATTGCACTTCATAGTTACTGTTAAGACCATCAATGCGCTTTTTTACACCAATTCCCGCTTCCGAAAATTGCCATCCCCTTTTCTTTTTGCCCTCTACTTTCCATTTCTGGTTACTTGCTCGTTTTTTGAAAAATGTCTAGGTGCGGGAATTGGTGGCTTCACGTCTTCAGATTTCCACTTACTTTTATATCACCAAACTGACCAACCATTTACCTGTTTCATATTGAACAAATTTTTTGATTGCGCGTTCCTAGATAGGTAGGTTCAACATTGTGTTTGCATTGTTCCACCACCTGTAAACAACACCCAGACCTCCACGATCTACAAATTCCCCTTTATCTCATTTTTAGCACTTTTCCTTGATCGATGAACTTACAAAAATTCATCTCCTGTAATAATTTGAAATAAAAGAATATACATTGTGTGAAGTCCAATAAAACTATCATATCAACGAGAGGACATTAAAATTCAAATTCATCGTTGTTATACTTGCGGTTAAGCTAACAGTACAATAACTTTACTTAAACATCCCAAAATTGATTTTCTGGTAGCTTTTCGATGTTTCTCTTATACAAATGGATCCTTGAAACTATAACCATGCCTCGTTTTCTTATACCATTTCCCATCAATGGGCCTTTCTTATACCAATTCCCGCTTTCAAAAATTTCCATCCTCTTTCTTTTTTCCCTCTGCTTTCCCTTTCTGGTTGGTTACTTGTTTTTCGGAAAATGTCTAGCTGCGGGAGTTCGCAGATTCCCGTCTTCAAATTTCCCCTGTTACTTTTATATCATCAGCCCGACCGACCGCTTCCCCATTTCATACTCAAAAACCTTTTTGAATCGTGGGTTCCCGGATAGACAGGTTCAACGTTGCATTTCCATTGTTTTTCCCCCTACAAACAACACCCAAACTTTCGTGATCTACAAATTAACAAACAAATTCCCCTTTATCTCGTTTGCTTTCAATTTCTATTTACTTGGTCCTTTTTTTGAATGTGTCCCTTTTTCGAATGTCTCTTGCTTTTCTATACGGAACCCGAAGTTCCACAATATACAAATTGACCCTCAAAATCCGTCATTGTCTCCTGTTGCGTGCTACACATTTTGCATTCAACAGTTGAGGTAGATACACTTTGACCATTGGCCCCTCATGTCTCCTAAGTAAATCTTGTGGGCCTGTTTTCAAGCCCGTCAATATTTCCTGCTCCAACTATGTTTAATGCTTTTATATCACGAGTTCGACGAACCACTTGTCCATTTCATACTTGGCCACTATTACCATCATCGATTCCTAGCCAGGCTTGCTCAACATTGTGCTTCCACTGTTCCACTACGTACAAAGAGCACCCAAAATTCTGCGATATACAAATTGATGGCCGGAATATGTCGTTGTGACATGCAATTTGACCATCGGCCCCTCACGTCTCCTAGGTATATCTTGTGGATCCTAGAAACTATAACCATGCCTCACTTTCTTATACTAATTCCCATCAATGGGCCTTTCTTATACCAATTCTCGCTTATGAAAATTTCCATCCCCTTTCTTTTTTCCCTCTGCTTTCCCTTTCTAGTTACTTACTCGTTTTTTGCAAAATGTCTAGCTGCGGGACTTGGTGGATTCACGTCGTTAGTTTTCCCCTGTTACTTTTATATCACGAGCCCAACCGATCGCTTCCCCATTTCATATTGAACAAACTTTTTGAATCACGGGTTCCCTGATAGATGGGTTCAACATTGCGTTTCCATTGTTCCGCCGCCTACAAAAAGCACCTAGACTTCCGCAATCTAAAAATTAGAAAACAAATTCCCCTTTATCTCTTTTGCTTTCAATTTCTGTTTACTTGGTCCTTTTTCCGAATGTCTCCTTCTTTTATATACAACACCCGAAGTTTCGCAATATACAAATTGACCCTCGAAATCTGTCATTGTCTCCTGTTGCGTGTTACACATTTTGCATTCAACAGTTGGGGTAGATACAATTTAACCATTGGCCCCTCACGTCTCCTGAGTAAATCTTGTGGGCCTGTTTTCAAGCCCGTCAATATTTCCTGTTCCGACTATGTCTAATTCTTTTATATCATGAGCCTGACCAACCACTTGCCCATTACATACTTGGCCACTATTACCATTGTTGGTTCCTGGCCAGGCTTGCTCAAGATTGCGCTTCCACTATTCCGCTACGTACAAAGAGCACCCAAAATTCTGCGATATACAAATTGATGGCCGAAATCTATCATTGTGACGTGCAATTTGACCATCGCCCCCTCACGTCTCTTGGGTATATCTTGTGGCCCAATTTTTGAAACCCGCCCGACTACTTTCCATACTTAGGAATTTCTTGAAATCTGTTTAGCAGATTGGGGGGACGACAAAATGTGCAATGCTTGCTCGCTCTTCACCATCCCCACTACATTTGTACTTTCTAGATATGAAATTAAAGCTTTAATGTTAGTAGTTCATCGTGCAAGAACCGTTAAAATTGTCATTAATGTATGGAAGGCCAGAGGATATTTGTCATTAATACGAATTAAACCAAGATTTATGGAGAAAAATGTTATGCTTTCCAAGTATTCATTTCAAACATGATGCAATATTTCATGCGTGGGCCAGTTGGTGCCTTTACAAAATCTCTAATTCTTGATCGTTCTTCGCCGTCACTGCCAACTTCACAGTTTTTTCTAAATATGCAATTAGTAAACTTTAATGGTAAGAACTCATTACGCACGAACCCTGGAGATTGTCATTGATCAACGAAAGGCTAGAGGAGATCTTCCATTGATATGCATTAAACCAATATTTGCGGATGGTTATATTATCCCTCCTCAATTTTCATTTCAAACATCATCTGGAGAAAACGAAAATTCTCATTAACTTATGGCACCAGTTCTATCCAGATACAATAAACACCTTAAGACATGATGGCCAAAGGTACCAGTATTCTAGGGCATATTCTTACTACTCATCTCCCTTCGCCCAGGAGCAAAAAAGGAGACGGTCCCTCTGTGCACCGAGAGATGTATTTCAAGCCAAAGAATTCTAATGAAACCCTGCCTACTTAGATAACTTTCTGACTTGCATTGATACCTGGCACATATGTTGATGTGATGGATTTCGAGCCAGAAGAAGATGATATGATGGACAATGATACGACAATGGATGATGGCAATGCAGAGACTGGTCCCACTACTACGCCCAAATTGAAATCAATTATAAAGGGCGGCACTTCCTGGATCGACGATGGTAGTCCTGACAACACCAAAAGAATGGGTTACATAAAACAAACCGACGTTGAACGCAATAGCCGCTTTGCAGCCCGAAAGTAGGAATTCTAGAGGTCCATATTAGTCTGTTCTGGGCGGAAGTCTTTCACTGTAAGGAAATGATCTGTTGATACTCCCAGAGATATATTTCATGCCAAAAAACTATTCAATTGCAGGACCACTATCCTATTCTTTGGATATTCAATTAAGAACCTAGGGAATGAGGACCATAACCCCCCCTGGTGCAAGGCATATTCCTACTAGTCATCTCCTTCTGCTCAGAATGGAATAATTTGGGCCTCTAGAATTGCACGTGCAACCTGTGTCCCTGAAGTTTTCAAATGTGAGGAGTTGGTTTCTTGGTGTGTCCTAACTTTCAGTTTTGGGCTATTATGTTTGCCCTCCAAAGTTTTTCGTCTTCTTCCTCACGAGAAACTTGTGAGAAATATGAATTTTACCACATGGCTTTTGTTCATCTGCTTCAAGTAGAAGATTTACTCCACTGCAGAGCCACTTTACTGTTTCTTTGTCGGCTTAGGTCTTCTGCAAAATATTGAGATCGGGGCACTAAACATTGATCCATTGAGGAGAAGGCTGCAAGAATTTCCTAAAAAAAAAGCATGGTTATCAGTTTTCTATGCATGTTGAATAGCATCTCGATGGATCCTGCATGTTGCATATCCTGTGCCTGTGTCTATGGCAAATATGTTCAGTGTTTATGCCCAAAGAACTCGGTCCAATTTCTAAGCATAGATATATAGTGCTTAGTATTGCTTTATTTTAATGAGTTTACTATTAAAATTTTTGCCTTGGGAGTCTTGTTTGTTGCTTATTTTCTGGATTTAACACCTCTTCTCATTGGCATGGTTCGATAGTCTCGTAGTTCTTTGATATTGTATTCGCTTAGGTAATTTGTTATAAAATGGAGCATTTAACAATTATATGACAATGCATCGTGTCGATCCATCAGGATTTTATGAAAACAAAAAAATGAATTTCAGACAGTTTTCAAACCAACGCTCAATTCTATTCGTGGTTCATATAGAACCTAACAATACCAAATCACAATGTTGCAGCAAGATTGCCATTCTTGTTTCTAGACAATCCATAATGCAAGACGCTTACTACTTAAGTTAATATGTTACAGTCGTGGAAGAATGTATCTAATTTTCAAGAAATCATTTGCTGATAATTACTAGAAAATAATGGTTTTGCAACAATGTGGCTTGTTTGAAACCAATTCTCGCTTACAAAAATTGCCCTCCGCCTTTCTATTTTCCCACTCTTTTATCCCCTATAGTTTATGTTGTTGTTTATTTAGTCATTTTTCCCGAAAATGTCTTGCTACACAGGTTGGTGAATTCACGCGTTTCGACTGAGCACTTCCACTTTGCCTAAATTGCACTTTCAATTGTCCCGTGACCTGCAAACAACACTCTGGCTTCTACGATATGAAGATTTACTTCTGGATTCCTACATCATCCTCTCTTCCATGTTACACATTTTACACTCAAATGTTCCGATATATACAATTTGACAGTCGGGGCCTTACGTTTATTCGGGAACCCGTCACCCTATTTTGAATCTCGTCTGACCACTTTCCATACTTGACCATTTATTGACATCTATTTCATGGATCGTTGAGTTTGCGGGTTCAGGAAATTTCAAATTTCCAGTTTCTCTTTCCTCTGCCTACTACCTTCAGATTTATTTCCAAGTATATGCAATATGTATACAACATCTCCAACAACATACAAAAAATATCTTGCCAGGAAATGGAATATCTATTGTAGATTTGAATATATTGGACCTTTTCCCTCTTCGATACTTGACCAAATCTGCGTTTATTTTTTCCCTCTACTCTCTTTCTTGTTACTTAGTCATTTTTCCGAAAATTTCTCAATGCGAGTGTTGGCCGACTAACGGGTTCATATTTGCACTGGTGATTTTATATCGCAACTCAAAGAAACCACCAACCATTCGATGCATAAGCACTTCTTAGATTATGGATTCACGGGTAGGAGAACTCTATATTGCACTTCCATTGTTTTGTTGCCTGCAAACAACGCCCAGACCTCTGCGATATACAAATTTACTTCCACACTCCCACATCATACCATGTTCCATGATACAAAATTTTCACACAAAAGTTATGAGGCTTGCAATTGTAGATTCCCAAACATGCGGAGTGCATTTCCAGTGTTCCTTTACCTTCAACCAGCCCCTGGCTTCCGCGATATAAAAATTTCCTTCCAGATACCTGCATCAACCCCTCTTCTATCTTATACAGTATGCACTCAAAACTTATAATCAATACAATTTGACCGTCGGGGCCCCATATCCTCGGGAATCCTTGTCATTCTATTTTGAAGAATGCTCATCCACTTTCCACGACCATTTCTTGCAATCTCTTCCACGGATCATTGGGTTGGCCTATTCAGACAATTTCCAATTCCTAGTCATTGTTTTTTGTGCCCGCCACCTTCACACTTCTTTCCAAGTATATGCAATCAGTATATAACTTCTCCAGAAACATGTAGAAAAGATCGACATCCATCTTCTATACTTAAAAAAATTCTCGTTTCTCTTTTCCCTGTACTTTATGTTTCTTGTCATTTAGTCATTTTTCCGAAAATGTCTAGCTGGATGGGTTGGTGTACTTGCGGGTTCACATTTGCACTCATGATTTTATGTCGTGACTCTGAACGCCCTCTTCCCCATTCCATGTCCAATCACTTCTTTGATTGTTGATTCCCGCGTAGGAGGGCTCTAGATTGCACTTCTATTGTTCCGTGACCTACAAACAATACCATGACTTCCGCGATATACAAATTTACAACCAGATTCACATCACACCATCTTCCGTATAACAATCTTTGTATCATGTCCTCTTCGGTGGTACACATTTTGCACTAAAAACTTCTGACATATACAATTTGACTGTCGGGTTTGAACATCTCCCGTGGAACTATTGTCACCCCATTTTGAACCCCGTCCATCTGCTTTCCATACTTGGCCATTTCTTCGAATTTCTTTCATAGATCGTCGAGTTGGCGAGTTCAAGAAATATCCAATTCCTAATAGTTGTTTCCTGTGCCCGCACCCTTTGCAATTACCAATTGGAAATTATATATACAATGTTATTTCTAAGTATGCACTTAGCAAGCATTAATGATAAACCAGGATTTGAGGAGATCTCCCATTAATACGCATAAAACCAAAGTTTCTGGATGGTTGTATTATCCCTTCTGAGTGTTTATTTCAAACATGATGGAATGTCATTTTTGTGTCGTCGGGTTGGTTAATCCACGAAATCTTCAATCCTCGATTCCAAAAATGAGTCTGGCCCAACTTTTACCTATTCCATACTTAGCCACTTTCCCAGAATTCCACAAATACACAAATCGATAGCTAAAATTCCCCACCATACTCTCTTCCATTTTACTTGTATTGCAATAAAAATTCCGATACATAAAATTTGATTGTCGGACACTCCGCACCTCGTCGGGTTGGCACGTTCACGAAACCTCCAATCCTTAATTTATCTTCTTCGTACCCGCCACCTTCGCACTTCTAAATATGCAATAAATAAGCTTTACTGCTAACAGTTCACCATACAACACCCATAGAGATTGTCATTAATCAGCGAAAGGCTCGAGGAGCTTTCCCATTGATTAGCATTGAACCAACATTTGCAGAGACTAATATTATCAGATCCAACTGTTCATTTCAATCATCGTCTGCAGAAAATGAATGTTTTGATAAACCTATGGC
>JASDQU011026107.1:15648-26596 GCA_032191745.1 Picea mariana
ACCCTAGCTCCATAGTTCATCCAAGCTGTGTGTCTACTTGTACATTCATGGCAGGAAAAAAAAGAAAACAAAAAAATTAATTCACATTACCATTCACATTACTTTTCCTGTTAAAAAATTGTCACCAGGTCTAAACTTGTAACACCCAAAATACTATCAATAGAGGGCTTGAACAGCCACCGAACTGGACAAGTGTTCATCGGGGACATAGTGGTCATATATAACACCTACTTGGACAAGGAAAACAAAACTAGATCCATTATGCATGTTGAGATGACAGACAAGGAGGCCCTCATGACCGTTACACTAACTATTCCTACACAACTTGTACACAAACATGCAGAAAAGATATTGCCAAGTAATGGGATGTCGATTACAAATTTTAATATATTTCCCAAAACAGTATATGACCATGGTGATTTTGATTGGATTATATCGCTCAACGAAAAAATTATTGTGGAAAAAATCCCCACTATTTTTTGTTCAGAATGTCGTTTTGTCCTAGACACAACTATCAACCAACTTGCACAGAGCAATGACATTTATCCAATCGGAACCATTGGCGTAACTGTGACACTCAAGAGAAAACTTGGCTTGCAACACATTCTCCATTAAAATATGGAGAGTCAGATAGCGACAAGGCAATGGTATCGTTCTCCATATCCAGTTTTGTCCTTTTCTTTCGCATGTCCATGTATCTTGGTTAAGTTACACAAATATTGCACTGTTCCATGTTGCAGCTACAATTGTTCGGTACTTATTCAAATTTGTTTTCGTTAGTCGAACAACAATTGCATAAAGGGAAATTTCCACTTATGCTCTTCAAAAATATAACAAAGAAAAGAGATGGTAAAGAAAGGATCTTTCACACAACTCAATCAACATTTGTAAGAGAGTTGCAAGAAGACATAGTACGGGATCTCAAGAATCTAACTATTTCTACAAATGTTGTGTGTATACATCTACAGTTTCATCCTCACTTTGCTCATACAAATAGCCTTGACCAAATCTCAATATTTTTTTTTTTAATTCTAATTTTTTTGGGGGTTGCAGTTGTATATTATATTGTTCAATATATTAACTGCTATGCTCACGTTTCTAGGTTGAAGGTGTTTTGGCTGCAGTGAATGCATACTCGACCCCCTTTGAGCCTGTGTGTGGGAAATGTAACTCTCCTGCTTCTGCTTCTGCCTTCATAAGTGATTATACGATTGATTGTCTACGATGCAGTAAAAAATGTCCATACATATATAGACATTGCCTCAATGCTGCTATCCGAACTGTTGGCAACACAACCGTGCATTGTACAATTCGACAACTTCTGTTACAAGATGTGCTTCTTGGGTTATTAGAATTTCCATATGAAGCATACCTACAAAAAAAGGCAGAGTGTCTACATGTTGCACAACTTTTGAATACATAGCAAATTTACCTTGAATGAGGACAATGCCATATTGCATATCGGCTGGAAAAAAATAAAAATAAAAAAAAAATCGTATCAAGCTTTGTCAGGAAACGAAAACCAATGGGACACTGTGTTTTTTTTATATATCGAATTGTTTGATTTATAATGGAATTCCATTTCTTCTTCAATATATCAATATATCAATACAATTGGTGTTTACTTGGTTCTTGGTTGTATGCTTCGCTCTGGAAAATTAATAATACATTTAGGATCTTCGCAAATTTTCTATTATCATAAATACTATAGAGGACATGCTTTTCCCTTTGATATAAGGTATGTGACGCAAATTTGGTTTGTGGCTCATTTTAGCACTTTTGTTTGATCGATGAAATTAACAAAATTAATCTCCTGGAATAATTTGAAATAAAAGAATATATACTATGTGAAGTCCAATGGAATTATCATATCAACGAGAAGAAATTAAAATTAAAATTCATTGTTTTTATACTTGCGATGAAGCTAACAATACAATAACTTTACTTAGACATCCCAAAATTGATTTTCCTTGTAGCTTTTTGACACTTCTCTTATACAAGCAGATCCTGGAAATTATAAGCATGGCTCGTTGTATCTATTCCTTCATTGAATAACCTGTTCACATGTTTAATGCACTTGGTAGTTACTATTAAGACCATCAATGGGGCTTTGTTACACCAATTTCCGCTTCCGAAAATTACCATCCCCTTTCTTTTTTACCCTCTGCTTTCCCTTTCTGGTTACTTACTCATTTTTGGGAAATTATCTGGGTGCGAAAGTTGGCGGATTCATGTGTTCAGATTTCCACTTGCTTTTATATCACCGACCCGACCAACTGCTTCCTCGTTTCATATTGAACAAAATTTTTGGATCGCGGGTTCTCGCATAGGTGGGTTGCCGGATAAGCGGGTTCATGAACATTGCATTTCCATTGTTCCACCACCTGCAAATAGCACTTGGAATTTCACGATCTACAAATTAGCAAACAAATTATCCTTTATCTTGTTTTTAGCACTTTTCCTTGATCGATGAAGTCAACAAAATTAATCTCGTGGAATAATTTGAAATAAAAGAATATATACTGTGCGAAGTCTAATGAAATTATCATATCAACGAGAGGACATTAAAATTCAAATTTGTCATTGTTATACTTGCGGTGAAGCTAACAGTACAATAACTTTACTTATACATCCCAAAATTGATTTTCTTGTAGCTTTTCGACGCTTCTCTTATACATACAGATCCTAGAAACTATAAGCATGACTCATTGTATCTATTCCTTGATGGAAGAACCTGTTCACATGTTTATTGCACTTCATAGTTACTGTTAAGACCATCAATGCGCTTTCTTACACCAATTCCCGCTTCTGAAAATTGCCATCCCCTTTTCTTTTTTCCCTCTACTTTCCATTTCTGGTTACTTGCTCGTTTTTTGAAAAATGTCTAGGTGCGAGAGTTGGTGGCTTCACGTCTTCAGATTTCCACTTACTTTTATATCACCAGACCGACCAACCATTTACCTGTTTCATATTGAACAAACTTTTTTGATCGCGCGTTCCTAGATAGGTAGGTTCAACATTGTGTTTGCATTGTTCCACCACCTGTAAACAACACCCAGACTTCCACGATCTACAAATTCCCCTTTATCTCATTTTTAGCACTTTTCCTTGATTGATGAACTTAGAAAAATTCATCTCCTGTAATAATTTGAAATAAAAGAATATACATTGTGTGAAGTCCAATGGAACTATCATATCAACGAGAGGACATTAAAATTCAAATTCATCGTTGTTATACTTGCGGTTAAGCTAACAGTACAATAACTTTACTTAAACATCCCAAAATTGATTTTCTTGTAGCTTTTCAATGTTTCTCTTATACAAATGGATCCTTGAAACTATAACCATGCCTTGTTTTCTTATACCATTTCCCATCAATGGGCCTTTCTTATACCAATTCCCGCTTTCGAAAATTTCCATCCTCTTTCTTTTTTCCCTCTGCTTTCCCTTTCTGGTTGGTTACTTGTTTTTCGGAAAATGTCTAGCTGCGGGAGTTCCCAGATTCACGTCTTCAAATTTCCCCTGTTACTTTTATATCATCAGCCCGACCAACCGCTTCCCCATTTCATACTCAAAAAACTTTTTGAATCATGGGTTCCCGGATAGACGGGTTCAACATTGCGTTTCCATTGTTCTGCCCCCTACAAACAACACCCAAACTTTCGTGATCTACAAATTAACAAACAAATTCCCCTTTATCTCTTTTGCTTTCAATTTCTATTTACTTGGTCCTTTTTCTGAATGTGTCCCTTTTTTGAATGTCTCTTGCTTTTCTATACGGCACCCGAAGTTCCACAATATACAAATTGACCCTCAAAATCCATCATTGTCTCCTGTTGCGTGCTACACATTTTGCATTCAACAGTTGAGGTAGATACACTTTGATCATTGGCCCCTCATGTCTCCTAAGTAAATCTTGTGGGCCTGTTTTCAAGCCCGTCAATATTTCCTGCTCCAACTATGTTTAATGCTTTTATATCACGAGTTTGACGAACCACTTGTCCATTTCATACTTGGCCACTATTACCATCATCGATTCCTAGCCAGGCTTGCTCAACATTGTGCTTCCACTGTTCCACTATGTACAAAGAGCACCCAAAATTCTGCGATATACAAATTGATGGCCGGAATATGTCGTTGTGACATGCAATTTGACCATCGGCCCCTCACGTCTCCTAGGTATATCTTGTGGATCCTAGAAACTATAACCATGCCTCACTTTCTTATACTAATTCCCATCAATGGGCCTTTCTTATACCAATTCTTGCTTATGAAAATTTCCATCCCCTTTCTTTTTTCCCTCTGCTTTCCCTTTCTAGTTACTTACTCGTTTTTTGGAAAATGTCTAGCTGCGGGACTTGGTGGATTCACGTCTTTAGTTTTCCCCTGTTAATTTTATATCACGAGCCCAACCGATCGCTTCCCCATTTCATATTGAACAAACTTTTTGAATCGCGGGTTCCCTGATAGACGGGTTCAACATTGCGTTTCCATTGTTCCGCCGCCTACAAAAAGCACCTAGACTTCCGCAATCTAGAAATTAGAAAACAAATTCCCCTTTATCTCTTTTGCTTTCAATTTCTGTTTACTTGGTCCTTTTTCCGAAAGTGTCCTTTTTACGAATGTCTCCTTCTTTTATATACAACACCCGAAGTTTCGCAATATACAAATTGACCCTCGAAATCTGTCATTGTCTCCTATTGCGTGTTACATATTTTGCATTCAACAGTTGGGGTAGATACAATTTAACCATTGGCCCCTCACGTCTCCTGAGTAAATCTTGTGGTCCTGTTTTCAAGCCCGTCAATATTTCCTGTTCCGACTATGTCTAATTCTTTTATATCACGAGCCTGACCAACCACTTGCCCATTACATACTTGGCCACTATTACCATTGTCGGTTCCTGGCCAGGCTTGCTCAAAATTGCGCTTCCACTATTCCGCTACGTACAAAGAGCACCCAAAATTCTACGATATACAAATTGATGGCCGAAATCTATCATTGTGACGTGCAATTTGACCATCGCCCCCTCACGTCTCTTGGGTATATCTTGTGGCCCAATTTTTGAAACCCGCCCGACTACTTTCTATACTTAGGAATTTCTTGAAATCTGTTTAGCAGATTGGGAGGACGACAAAATGTGTAATGCTTGCTCGCTCTTCACCATCCCCACTACATTTGTACTTTCTAGATATGCAATTAAAGCTTTAATGTTAGTAGTTCATCGTGAAAGAACCGTTAAAATTGTCATTGATGTATGGAAGGCCAGAGAAGATTTGTCATTAATACGAATTAAACCAAGATTTACGGAGAAAAATGTTATGCTTTCTAAGTATTCATTTCAAACATGATGCAATATTTCATGCGTGGGCCAGTTGGCGCCTTTACAAAATCTCTAATTCTTGATCGTTCTTTGCCGTCACTGCCAACTTCACAGTTTTTTCTAAATATGCAATTAGTAAACTTTAATGGTAAGAACTCATTACGCACGAACCCTGGAGATTGTCATTTATCAACGAAAGGTTAGAGGAGATCTTCCATTGATATGCATTAAACCAATATTTGCGGATGGTTATATTATCCCTCCTCAATTTTCATTTCAAACATCATCTAGAGAAAACGAAAATTCTCATTAACTTATGGCAGCAGTTCTATCCAAATACAATAAACACCTTAAGACATGATGGCCAAAGGTACCAGTATTCTAGGGAATATTCTTACTTGTCATCTCCCTTCACCCAAAAGCAAAAAAGGAGATGGTCCCTCTGTGCACCGAGAGATATATTTCAAGCCAAAGAATTCTAATGAAACCCTGCCTGCTTAGATAACTTTCTGACTTGCATTGATACCTGGCACAGATGTTGATGTGATGGATTTCGAGCCAGAAGAAGATGATATGATGGACAATGATACGACAATGGATGATGGCAATGCAGAGACTGGTCCCACTACTACGCCCAAATTGAAATCAATTATAAAGGGCGGCACTTCCCGGCTCGACGATGGCAGTCCTGACAACACCAAAAGAATGGGTTACAGAAAACAAACCGACGTTGAACGCAATAGCCGCTTTGTAGCCCGAAAGTAGGAATTCTAGAGGTCCATATTAGTCTGTTCTGGGTGGAAGTCTTTCACTGTAAGGAAATGATCCGTTGATACTCCCCGAGATATATTTCATGCCAAAAAAATATTCAATTGCAGGACCACTATCCTATTCTCTGGATATTCAATTAAGAACCTAGGGAATGAGGACCATAACCCCCCTTGGTGCAAGGCATATTCCTACTAGTCATCTCCTTCTGCTCAGAATGGAATAATTTGGGCCTCTAGAATTGCACGTGCAACCTGTGTCCCTGAAGTTTTCAAATGTGAGGAGTTGGTTTCTTGGTGTGTCCTAACTTTCAGTTTTGGGCTATTATGTTTGCCCTGCAAAGTTTTTCGTCTTCTTCCTCACGAGAAACTTGTGAGAAATATGAATTTTACCACATGGCTTTTGTTCATCTGCTTCAAGTAGAAGATTTACTCCACTGCAGAGCCACTTTACTGTTTCTTTGTCGGCTTAGGTCTTCTGCAAAATATTGATATCGGGGCACTAAACATTGATCCACTGAGGAGAAGGCTGCAAGGATTTCCTAAAAAAAAAGCATGGTAATCAGTTTTCTATGCATGTTGAATAGCATCTCGATGGCTCCTGCATGTTGCATATCCTGTGCTTGTGTCTATGGAAAATATGTTCAGTGTTTATGCCCAAAGAACTCGGTCCAATTTCTAAGCATAGATATATAGTGCTTAGTATTGTTTTATTTTAATGAATTTACTATTAAAATTTTTGCCTTGGGAGTCTTGTTTGTTGCTTATTTTCTAGATTTAACACCTCTTCTCATTGGCATGGTTCGATAGTCTCATAGTTCTTTGATATTGTATTCGCTTAGGTAATTTGTTATAAAATGGAGCATTTAACAATTATATGACAATGCATCGTGTCGATCCATCAGGATTTTATGAAAACAAAAAAATGAATTTCAGACAGTTTTCAAACCAACGCTCAATTCTATTCGTGGTTCATATAGAACATAACAATACCAAATCACAATGTTGCAGCAAGATTTCCATTCTTGTTTCTAGACAATCCATAATGCAAGACGCTTACTACTTAAGTTAATATGTTACAGTCGTGGAAGAATGTATCTAATTTTCAAGAAATCATTTGCTGATAATTACTAGAAAATAATGGTTTTGCAACAATGTGGCTTGTTTGAAACCAATTCTCGCTTACAAAAATTGCCCTCCGCCTTTCTATTTTCCCACTCTTTTATCCCCTGTAGTTTATGTTTTTGGTTATTTAGTCATTTTTCCCGAAAATGTCTTGCTACACAGGTTGGTGAATTCACACGTTTCGACTGAGCACTTCCACTTTGTCTAAATTGCACTTTCAATTGTCCCGTGACCTGCAAACAACACTCTGGCTTCTACGATATGTAGATTTACTTCTGGATTCCCACATCATCCCCTCTTCCATGTTACACATTTTACACTCAAATGTTCCGATATATACAATTTGACAGTCGGGGCCTTACGTCTATTCGGGAACCCGTCACCCTATTTTGAATCCCGTCTGACCACTTTCCATACTTGACCATTTATTGACATCTATTTCATGGATCGTTGAGTTTGCGGGTTCAGGAAATTTCAAATTTCCAGTTTCTCTTTCCTGTGCCTGCTACATTCATATTTATTTCCAAGTATATGCAATATGTATACAACATCTCCAACAACATACAGAAAATATCTTGCCAGGAAATAGAATATCTATTGTAGATTTGAATATATTGGACCTTTTCCCTCTTCTATACTTGACCAAATCCGCGTTTATTTTTTCCCTCTACTCTCTTTCTTGTTACTTAGTCATTTTTCCGAAAATTTCTCAATGCGAGTGTTGGCCGACTAACGGGTTCATATTTTCACTCGTGCTTTTATATCGCAACTCAAAGAAACCACCAACCATTCGATGCATAAGCACTTCTTAGATTATGGATTCCCGGGCAGGCGGACTCTATATTGCACTTCCATTGTTCTGTTGCCTGCAAACAACGCCCAGACCTCTGCGATATACAAATTTACTTCCACACTCCCACATCATACCATGTTCCATGATACAAAATTTTCACAAAAAAGTTATGAGGCTTGCAATTGTAGATTCCCAAACATGCGGAGTGCATTTCCAGTGTTCCTTTACCTTCAACCAGCCCCTGGCTTCCGCGATATAAAAATTTCCTTCCGGATACCTGCATCAACCCCTCTTCTATCTTATACAGTATGCACTCAAAACTTATAATCAATACAATTTGACCATCGGGGCCCCATCTCCTCGGGAACCCTTGTCAGCCTATTTTGAAGAACGCTCATCCACTTTCCACGACCATTTCTTGCAATCTCTTCCACGGATCATTGGGTTGGCCTGTTCAGACAATTTTCAATTCCTAGTCATTGTTTTTTGTGCCCTCCACCTTCACACTTCTTTCCAAGTATATGCAATCTGTATATAACTTCTCCAGAAACATGTAGAAAAGATCGACATCCATCTTCTATACTTAAAAAAATTCTTGTTTCTCTTTTCCCTGTACTTTATGTTTCTTGTCATTTAGTCATTTTTCTGAAAATGTCTAGCTGGATGGGTTGGTGTACTTGCGGGTTCACATTTGCACTCATGATTTTATGTCGTGACTCTGAACGCCCTCTTCCCCATTCCATGTCCAATCACTTCTTCGATTGTTGATTCCCGGGTAGGAGGGCTCTAGATTGCACTTCTATTGTTCCGTGACCTACAAACAATACCATGACTTCCGCGATATACAAATTTACAACCAGATTCACATCACACCATCTTCCGTATAACAATCTTTGTATCATGTCCTTTTTGGTGGTACACATTTTGCACTGAAAACTTCTGACATATACAATTTGACTGTCGGGTTTGAACGTCTCCTGTGGAACTATTGTCACCCCATTTTGAACCCCGTCCATCTGCTTTCCATACTTGGCCTTTTCTTTGAATTTCTTTCATAGATCGTCGAGTTGGCGAGTTCAAGAAATATCCAATTCCTAATAGTTGTTTCCTGTGCCCGCACCCTTTGCAATTACCAATTGGAAATTATATATACAATGTTATTTCTAGGTATGCACTTAGCAAGCATTAATGATAAACCAGGATTTGAGGAGATCTCCCATTAATACGCATAAAACCAAAGTTTCTAGATGGTTGTATTATCCCTTCTGAGTGTTTATTTCAAACATGATGGAATGTCATTTTTGTGTCGTCGGGTTGGTTAATCCATGAAATATTCAATCCTCGATTCCAAAAATGAGTCAGGCCCAACTTTTACCTATTCCATACTTAGCCACATTCCCAGAATTCCACAAATACACAAATCGACAGCTAAAATTCCCCACCATACTCTCTTCCGTTTTACTTGTATTGCAATAAAAAATTCCGATACATAAAATTTGATTGTCGGACACTCCGCACCTCGTCGGGTTGGCACGTTCACGAAACCTCCAATCCTTAATTTCTCTTCTTCGTACCTGCCACCTTCGCACTTCTAAATATGCAATAAATAAGCTTTACTGCTAACAGTTCACCATACAACACCCATAGAGATTGTCATTAATCAGCGAAAGGCTCGAGGAGCTTTCCCATTGACTAGCATTGAACCAACATTTGCAGAGACTAATATTATCAGATCCAACTGTTCATTTCAATCATCGTCTGCAGAAAATGAATGTTTTGATAAACCTATGGCATCAACTCGACAACAGTTCTATGGAGATACAATAAACAACTTCGAGCGCGAGGACCAGGACTTCCAATGGTCTAGGGCATATTCTTATTACTCATCCCCTGCCACCCACAACGAAGTAATTTGGACCTCTGGGATTGCTCGTGCAGGTTGTGTCCCTGAATTTTTTGACTGTAAGGAGATGGTCTCTTGGTGCACCAATAAATTTATTCCATCCCAAAGAATTATTCTGTTGTGGGATCGCTCTTCTGTTTCTTTGTCGCCTCAGGTCTTCTGCCATATGCTAAGATTGTCAGAACCAACATTGACGTTCAAAGGAGAAGATTCCAAGAAGTTCCTAAGAAAGMATAATAAAGGGTTGGACCTCTTGCCCGAGTTCTTGGAAGACCCAATGGTAATTCCTAAAGATATCACAAGCTTCCAGGTTAGCTCATTTAGAAATCCATACAGGGAAATTGCTTGGTTTTTAACAAGAATAACGGGACAGGACTCCACAACAACTGTTTCCCGGATGGCTCTTTATATTTTTTATTTCACAGTCAAGGAACAAGACATTTTTTATTGGGGCAAGTTAATTTCCCATGAAATCTGTTCCTAATTGTCAAGCTTGAAAAAGGAGAAGAGATTTTTTATGTCATCCTACTTAGTTTTTGCGATAACACATTGCTGCCAATTTCCAGAACTGTCTCTGTCCAAGAAGTTCAACTGGGAATTTGACCCAGTAATTTTCTTGTACCAGGACTTGTGGAAGAACAAGGCCTCCCACTATTTTTATGAGGTTTTAAATGGCTTTGTGTCTGTTTTCAAATTTTTTTTGTTAGGAGAAGATGCTCCTCGGATATCTGACTAGGAAACCAGTTTTTTGGACAGGAAGGGGGAAATTGAATATGTGGATAATTACACTATGATAAGGATTTTTTGGCTCCAAGGAAAAACCTACTCTCCTTCCATGTCACATTACAGACAAAATGTTTGATACAGAAGTAGCAAGGCAATACAACTAGTGGTTGCATCTATTCCAAGAGAAGAAGAAAAAACAATTCATTCCTCTGCCTTGGAAAGTCAGGGACTTCGTGTTGAGGAACGTCAAGAAAATTGAAGAATTCATAGCCCATTTTAGCAACCTAAACCTAAGATATGATGAAATCCTA
>JASDQU011026108.1:4843-32051 GCA_032191745.1 Picea mariana
TTGTTTTTCGGAAGCAGGGGTTTGCGGTTGATTTTTTGGTTGTTCGTTGTTATTGTTCTTCTTTGGTTTATTTCCCACTTTCTTCTTGCCCCCAAGTTGTTGTGAAGGGGTTGATTGGACCGCATTCACCTCAGAGACCTGAGTTTGAGGGGGGGTAGAAGAGGGTGCAGTCGGGGTGGGAGCAGCCGTCGAAGCGGGTCGTTGAGTCATTCCAGTCGACTGGGAAGTAGATTGGGTTTTGACAGAGCCAATAACTCCATCCGCGTGGGAAGCAAACGATGGTTTGGATGGATCGTTAGTGGCACGGGTAGCATTCGGTATCAACTCGTACAGAGTACCGGACTGTGAATAGACCAAGTCTAAGTACTGAGCTCGAGCGATAGCTTCTTCCTCGGTGACTACACCACCCATGGAAACATCACGAGCGATCTGGGGTAACAATGATTTAGTGAACCATTTCGCTAACAATTGGTCAGGAATGACCGCTTTGATTAGCCTTCGTCATCGTCTCCATTCATGAATATGGTCAGAGATATGTACGGAAGTTGTTTGATGAAGTGAGGTTAATAGTTCAGTACCTGTCTCGTATCGAATGGGTAGTTGGAAGTGTGTGAGGAAGGACATGGCGAGGGAGTTGAAATCGTGAAAAGATGCACGTGGTAGTTCAATATACCATTTCGCCACGGAACCCATAAGCGTTCGTTGGAAAAGACGCAAATGAATAGAATCGTCCATGAGGGAGTTGGATGAACACCACAAATGGAAATTCATCACGTGGTTGTTTGGGTCTTCTCTGGACTTTCCGTTGAATTTTGGGATATCAGAAGGAAGTTTAGCTAGAATAGCTGGCCAAACTGAAGAATGATAAATAGGATCATTCGTTAATCGAGACAAGTATGGAAGGTCAAGGGTAGCTAGAAAAGGTAGTTGTCGGTTAAACTGCGGGTAATGCTGGTGTGGCATGGGGACACCAGTGGGGCCAATCACTAGGTTATGTGGATAATTGTAACTAGTGGGCCCTCTTGTATGGGGTTGGTGTTGACCAGGGTACACAGGATTTGAGGTGTTTTGAGAAGCATGTGTGAGCGGAGGATAACCGGATGGGTTTTGAGGGTTATGGGCTGGTTTTGGCATTTGTCCATAAGGAGGTTGTTGCGGAGTCTGAGAATTTTGTCCTGCTGAGAACTGTGGGTTTCCTGGAAAAGGGACATTCCACGGATTAGGTGTGGTGGACACATTTTGTCCATACAGTTGATGGTAGACTCCGAATTGAGGCTGCCCCCCAGCATGAGGGTGCCCCTCGAATGGAATTTGTCCTCCGGTGGGAGGATACCTCCCAGCTTGAGGGAGAGTTCCCGGAATTTGAGAACCAGATGTGAATGACTGACCGGTGCCGCCGAGTGGATTAGGACCACCAAGACCGGTCCCTGCGGATTGTTGGATAGATATGGAATTTCCCGGCATAACTTACGTAGTAGTGGCTTGGGTAGTAGTGGCAGTGAAAGAATTCAATGCCCTGTACCCAAAAGGGAGTGTAGGTCTTGGTGTTACAGGTGTGCCAATCGCAGCTTGGTTGACCACTGCATTACCGGCGGGAATAGTCGGGATGTGAGGGACTATGGTAGAATGAGCCGTATGGAGGGGAAGAGTAGGCCTTGGGCCAACGGACGATGTGCTCAGACCAATGAGCGGTGTGGCTGTAAAAATGGTGGTACCGGTAAAATGGTTTAGGGGTACGGTGTAGGAAATAGGTGCGTCAGCACCCATCCCTGTTCCATAAAGATCTTGCACCATGCGCGGTGGACTCCGAACAATGTCTGTGGTCCAAAAAGGGTCATCTGCTAAAGGGTTTTAATGAGACCCAGTCGGAATGTCAGAAGGATTGATGATGACAAATTCACTAGTGGAATTCAGTTGGAGGACTCGTCGTTCATACCCCTCCGGAATGCGGAAAGCTTCCGGAGACTCTGAAACAATTCGAAAATTCTCTAAAGGAGTGGGAACTTCTTCCTGGGAAGTTCTAGTGTCTTGAACCTCGCTCTGTTGAGGAGATTCCTCCGTAGAATGAGGGGGTAAAGGGGTGTTTCCTTCCATATTTTCTGGAGGAAGTCCCTGTAGCCTCCACGAACGGCGTGGAGGGTCGATGTTGGCGAAAAAGAGTCGGCGAAAAAGATCTATGGCCAACTACCAAAAAGAAACAGCATACGCTAATAGAATCTAAGAATCACAACCAAGGAAACATGACCTTCTCTCGATGACCGTACTAGTTGGTGATGAAATCCAACGTCGCGTGATCAAGTCAAGAAGGGGCGGGGATAGGGTGGAACAGTTACAATGGCGACCTGCTTAACGGACTTACGCCTTGGTGCAAGCTTCCACGCAGTAATTGTGGATTTACCCTCCAAGGAGCCCGAGTGAGTTTGACCAATGTCTGCTCCAGGTACAGTGAGACTTCCCTTCACTGTCACCTTGTGTAAGGCCCTAAAGATTATGGCCACTAAGGTTACCAATTCGCAGTCAGCCCCTGGGAGGGAACAGTTGACAGTCCGATCCGAACGTATGGGTAGGGTATTGAGCCCAAAATCAACTAAAAGGCTTCCACGCAGTAATTGTGGATTTACCTTTAAGTGATCCCCATAATACGATCTGACCACCACAATCAGTTGAACCACGGAGGGATAATCTCCATAACTCACCCGAATGCAACCTCGTGCGTAACCCCTGTGTGAGAGGGGGATCCCAGGCAGACTTATACGATAATTGGATTTGACTCTCCCTAACTCAGGATGCTACTGTTTGTTTTGGAAACTTTGGAGAGTTATTCTCACAGCCTAATCCAAAGTACTAAGCCTAGTCTACTATTGGTGGAGGATCCTAGAAAAGAAAAAGTTCTAGATAATTTTTAATTAGCACTCATTTTATAGTTGTTCTTTACTCAAAAGGGGTGCATGGAAGTGAAACAAATGGAATTATGACTCAGTCCCAAAAATGCATCAGAGATGATAAGCAGTCATTTCTTTTCGATAAACATCTATCTAAGGGAGAGAGAGAGTGTTCTTTTCACTAACAAGCACTAATAAGGAATGTCCTCAAGCAAATTTTCTTCAACCAAATCCTGATGTGATGCTAAAACTTTTGAGATACCTTCTAACATGCACAATCAATCATGAAGATGCTTTTTTATTGTTTGCATATGAATAATGATTAATTCAACACAATTCTCGTCTTGCTAATTATCTTTTTGGATGAATGAAAATCAGACCAACACAAGCAAGAATCATACAAACAATACACCCTCTCGTTGTGATCAAAACAAGAAGCAAAAAGGAAAGAAACAATCAAAGAGAAATCAAACTTCACACCAAAAGAAATATTGAAGAACAGTGACCTTAACTAAAACCAAATGAAAAGATATGTATACCTTTGATGACCTTCACCAGCGTTTTTCATTCAGTCGAAGAGGAGAGAAAGACAATGCATGAGTTTGAAACTCCAAATGGCAGAAAAAATCAACAACAATAGTGAAGAAGGCTACAAAATCCAAACAACAAGATGTTTGTTCTTCAAAAAGACAGATGTTAAAGATGGAAAAGAAGAAGGATTGACTCACCAGGTGACCCAGCAAGAGAAACACAGAGGTAAAACCCTAAAAAAAACAATTCTGGAAGGTTTATTGGCCAAAGGAGGGCTGGCGCTCTGTTGTCAAGGACAAGGAGAATTATAGTGCTCTGTGTAAGGCTATTAGGGAGCGTTGGTGCTCTATTAACACAGGGACAGGGGCGCCAGGTTCAAAAAGCTCCAAAAAGTTTCAAAAATCCAAAAATTGCAATTCAGTCTCGACAATTAGGCTGAGTGTGATGGGGTAGGGAGCCAATCAACTCATGAAACCAATCAAAAGAGGAGTGAACCAGATCTAAAACAATCAAGGGATAGAACAAGGTCAATGAGGAGAAATCAAAACAAGAAGTTTCGATTCGAGGCTTCTCCCTAGTGGAGTCGCCAGTTTCTGTTGTAGGAAAATCTCCGTGCGGACAGGTAGATTGCCTCAAAGAGTTTGACCCTATCTCTAAGACAGAAAAATGCTTAACATGGACACTAACTTCCTTTCAAATCCATACAAACTAGTACATGAGAAGGAAGGAGAACATAAGTACCTCTTTATCGACGTTTGTCCCTGCATGCTCCGAGTTGAGCTCCAATCCTTTGCTCCTCGTTGAGTCCTGTAGACAAACAAAGTATGATCGCTTCCTACTCTATTGATATTAGCTTGAAAACGGATCTATCTATCAATGATAAGTTCATGTAATATCAGACACAAACTAGAAAGAAACAGGCCAAGCATGTCATATTAGTGAGAATAACGACAGCAGTACTTACAATCGTAGATGCGAATGCAACAGCTTCGTCAAGTCCCCTTCGTCTAACCCCTGCTCGAAAGATCCACAACCTAGATGATAGTAGCTTCACTGATCACTCTCCTTTGGCTAACTGTGTGTTTCCTATGAGATCATAGGTTTCATGCTAGCAATTCTTCCCCCTTTTCACCATCATAGAGCCTGCTTATATAAGTTAAGAGGAGCTTAACCTCTTGATTTATCTTTAGAACAAGTTGAGGAACTCCCTCCTTGGATCAGGGATCTTCTGATGGAACCAAGAATTCGAATGTAACTACCTTCTAAACTTGAGAGATCCTCCCCTTGTTCTCCTCAACGAGCCAACTACTACCTCAGATTAGACAACGCTCCCTCAAAAGGGGCATCATAACACTATAGCGCTCCCTAGGAATCTTGAGGGGGGCGCCAGTGCTCCAAGGATGGATAGCACTCCTTCAGAGGGGCAGATAAGCGTTATAACGCTCCCTAAGACCTTATAGGGGAGCGCCAGCGCTCCTAAGGCTGATGTAGGGGAGCGCTCACCCTCAAAACCTTTGTTTAAGAGATCCTTTCAGGTGATAAGAGTTCCTTGATTTTAGTTAATCAATTTCCCTTCTCCAAACCAAGTGTATGAGATGTCTTAAGTGCCTCCTTAGTGTCGTCATTATGGCAGTATGCTTGAACATCATTTGCAACACTTGCGAAAGTTGTAAGGAATATGCGACACTTGTGACAGTTGAGAGAAACATGTGACACTTATCCAGTTGAGTAATTTTGATGTGTAACAATATATCGATATGGATCCATCGAACATATCTCCCCTAAACCCTTCTCTGATGGATCCAATGGCTGAAAACAACTTGGATACTTGACAATTACTCATATGTGAGGACTCTAATCAATGGCTAGGATATTTTGATCCACCTCCAATGAATCCAATGGTCAACAATGACCTTGATTCTTGGAAATCTCTCAAATGCAGAGCACTCCAATCAACGACCATGATTGATTCATTGTGCCGAGATCGACGATTGAGATTCCTTCTGAGAAAGACACTGAATTTCATGGGTTTATCAGTCCGCTTTTGGACTTAGCGAATTTAGATTTTACTCTAAGGAATTCCTAAGGTTTCTCAGGCCATATTGATTTTATAAAACTTGCCTAAACTCACTAAGGATTTTCCCTTCGATATGTAAAAGATAATTACACCCATCACACTGTCCATACTTGGACAAGAGAAATTCTAGCCCGTACTTGCTAAGCTACTCTTTTCTTTCCACTAGCTATGCTACTAGCTGATACAAGGAAATCTCTACATGTGAACAGAAAAATAAAGAACACCAGCTACCATATCCCCAAGTATAATTATTTATGTTCTCATTTTACTTATTTAAATGCATTGCCTATGTACAGGAGTCATGCAAAGCACTACAGGATACTCATATAGCATATTCATGGATACCCATCACAATAATGTATAATTATTGTTTACTTATAGAAACTATAGTAACAAAAAGGCTATACAACATATAGTACCAGCTTGTAAACATAATTGTAGCCCCGTGCAATTAGAACAACAACATATTGAAATGTGAATTGCACAGTAAATAACCAACACATGATTAAATATAAATGTATTCATTCAAAGATTAAATTGCACAAACACATGGTAGACACTTATCTGATACAAATGACCACCAACTACATGAAGACCTCCAACTTTCCTCTCATCCTTAGAATCTGATGCCCACAAACTGACAACAGGTCACCCTAACCTGGGGCTTAAACTCCACTTGGGCTAGGAAATCCTATCTAAGTCAGGTCTCTCATCATCAACAATATTTTAGTTTAGGTGCCAAGTTTAACATCCAATCTACAGTCTCTAATTTCCCCACATGCTTGTCCCACCCAAGAAGTGTTCCCCTTCAATAGCCCCACTTCCTTTCTAGGCTTAAACAACAAGTTGGACAGGAAGTTTCGAAGTTCTGTAACTGTAGCTTGACACCTTTGGGAATCAAATTCCATGCAATTCTCTCACCTGGAGAGAATGCACACAAGCTTGGCAACCCAATTCTTCAGATTAATTCCCAACAAACCCCACTTCAAGCATCCTTAAGAAAAATGGAGTTAACAACAACCTTGTACAACAACAAAATCAGGGATATGGTATGAATGATGGACAGAAGAACAAAAAGATGGAATGAATGAATGGAATGGGAAAAATGCACTAAGTTTTTATATTTTGTTTGCATGCTCATGGAGTGTCACTTGTCACTTCTTCAAGCTCCCTTTTGAACCACTTGGGGATTTGTTCCTCTTTCCAAAGACTTAGGACAAAAATCATGTCCTTGCCTTTTTTTCCTTTGCTAGAAATATTTTATTAATATTTCTTTGGTTTAAGCCCCATGTGTTAGTTCCCTTCTTAGACTCTTAGCCCCCTTTCCCATCTACTGGAGTTTATCCTCACATACTCTCTCTTGTCGGGATGGTCTGCATGCAACTATTTTTTTCCATTAAATTCAGAGTGAAATTACATAATACAAAACAAACTCACTATCCCAAAAAGTTCCCGGCTCATGACACTATGCACATACCTGTAATTACATTTCAATTAGGGTTTGACCTAGGGGTATTACAGATCATGTCTCATGGCCCATAATGAAGACAGTGATCCCGACGATGATGATGATCAATAATATCCTAAAAGACAACAACCCATTAGTCCTTTAGATGCCTCACTCCTCAACTCATCACATTCGATCAACATGGTTCATTAGAAGAGGGTAGTGTGGAACATTATGAGGTATATTCATCTGTGTTTCATATAAAGTGTCATATTTAATGCATTTTGCATGTGAGTGAGGATCATTGGTTGAAGTTGGATAATGGATCATAAGCTCAATAAGTTATTATTTTTTCCTTTTTTCACCTTAGTGGCCATAATTAGTGTCCTAGTTCCATGTTATAACTCATGGGGAACATGGAAACTACTTGGAGACTTTGAGAAAATTAATGTATAGTTCCCCCTCCCATACTTAACACTTTCCATCCCGGAGCCTTCCGCAGTGTACTAAACATTACTATGATTATTACATGTACACCAAAAAGGCCCATGGTTCATTCTTCTATGAGAAGAAAGGATAGAATGACGAGGTTGATGCAGCTACTAGAAAAGATAATAATGAAATAATGTTATAAAAGGAACAAGAAATAATGGGACAATGAATGACCAATTCAAAATTATAAGGTCAACTTGAGCTCTACCCCCTCTAATGGTAATCACCCTAGTCCTAATGCACCAAATGCATAATCATAAGGACTTTACCCTGGTAAGAAATGATGAAATAAATAATAAATTCTTGAAACCTGGAAAAGGGGACTTGCAATGCAATGAAAGAATATCAAAATGCAAGATAAGGGGTTTGGATTGCAACAAGTACTAAGAAAAGGGTATCTCAAGAACCAAGCGCTACCTCTACAAATGTTCTCATGAAAATGGACCAAATATGGTGCATTGCATGTTAATGAAACCATCACGATGAAGTAACCCCAATACATTTTCATCCATTATAGTTTCACTTTTATAGGTTTTCCAAGAAATGTCCCTCTACCTAGGTATTGGCTCACCTAATAGGGTCCTTCGATGGTCTTTCCATACCTAAACTTGGAAAATTGTATAAACAATCCTTAAGTTGATGTGAAATTTGAAGAGGATACTTAATGTGAACAACTTATTTGGCTTTTGTATTAAGTGATGGCTTACTTTGTATGATTCTAAAAACTATTGTATCTTGTGGTTGTTGGTTTCAACTGATTCTGTGGACTTTGTTTGACTATGATGTGCCTAACATGGTCCTTTTGGAGGACATCCTTATGATGATACCTACAACATTGTGCACGTGTGATGTTGAGCATTTGGTCACATGATGGCTTGGCATACTCAAATACATGATATCACACCTCTTGAGCCATAGACAATGGACATGTGATCTTTCTTATTGCAGATACTATCATACTAATGGTCATATGGGAAAGAGGAGCACACCTTTGGAAAATGAACCTCTGAGACTTGTATCCTTTGGATGAAGGACATTTCACTTGCACAGGATTGGAGACTCTTTGGAGAGATGATGCACCCTATTTCCACCATGGATGTTTTCCTTTACACCTTGGATGTTGAGCACTTTAAGGATGACGTCACACATGTGATGATGGTGATTATGGTGGGTCCAACCCCATCATTAGAGAATCCTTGGATGATGATTTGGGGAATTTGACATGACATTTGATGAGGAGACATGACAATTAACCTTGCTTGCACCATTTGATGATGAGACGTTTCTTTTCGAGGCCTCCTACACCATCTTAGGGCATGACGTCACCCACACGTGTGACCTTGGAGGGGATATTTTGGTGTATTATCATGTTTATCTATTGTTTAGAGGATGTTTGAGGGGTTGGCCTAGACCTATCTCAGATGTGTCATGGATTTATTATTGTTTTAGGGATTATTGTGGACATATGCACTAGGGTTGCCTCATATAAAGAGGTTTTTTCTTCATTGTATCAAATCATAACTCATTGCTTGGGAGATATCACTACTACTAGTCTTCTTTCTCTCTTGTTTCGCTATGGAGGTCTTATGCATATTATTGGAGTGATTTCTTTTGTATTATTTCTCTTGTTCTTAGTGGAGGATCATGAGTTAGGTTTTTTATTCATGGATAGCAACTTGGATGAGTAAGTCTTCTTCTTCAAGTTTATTTTGGTGAATTGTTTGTATTGTTAATTTGTTGCATGTTACCTTGTATGCTATTCTCTTTTTTAAAACCCTGGGAGGGATTAAAAGACTTTATCTCCGTCCCTTTTCTTTCACCTTAATTTGTTAAATCATTTAAATACATAGTCCTAGGGATTAAAGTCCTTATCCCCCTAGGGTTAGTATTTAGTAATTTCAAAGACCTAAGGTCCATGAGTCTATGTGCCCTAGGGTTTTGATCTAGTTCACTTGGATCTTGAATAAGACATCCTAGAAGAGGGGAAATGACACATAACGTCCATAAGTCTTTGCACCTTAGGGTTTATTTTCCTGCAATATTTGATCATAATCACATGAGTCTCTGACCTTCGAGTTTCAAATATTCATTATTCTTGGCCATATAAGTCCAAATTCAAGGTGTGGCTTGCTCCATTGTCCCAAATAGATAAAAATTGCACTAGTCTTGAGCTTGCAAAGTGATAAAAAACATCAAATTACTCTCTCTTAAAGCAACCTAGTAGTTATATACCTTGTTAACTTACAATCCTCAACCTAACTCAATGCTTGGAAAAATAAGTTAACTTATTGTTGTTGTCATAAATGTTTGCTACAACCATTAGGGATTGATTGGATTGTTTATAACTTACTTAATATTGTGGTTTAAGAAAGCTAATCATTGTTGGACACTTGGATCTTATTCCACTTATTAAGTGTTGCATTTTAAGATTTTTTTCACTAATTGTGAGGGCTAATGTAACATTGTTCATTGCTGCAAATTTTACTATAACAACCCTCTTACTTGATATCCATTGTTCTAGAGGTGATTATTCATTTGTTAGACTTGGTAATTGTCAGTATAATCATTGGATAACTTATCTCACACACATTAACCAATTACCTTTTCCAAACTCTTCCTAACCTTTCACATCTCCATAAATCTAGCCTATCCTTTTATGTGACCAAGATAGGGGGCATAGGATTGGATAATATTGTTATAGAATCCCTTAAGGTCATCTGGGAAGCCTCCCTTGTGTTGGATCCATCCTTCACTAAAGCAAGGGAAGCACTTGTCTGGGTGACAATGGCATTTACTTCCAATTGTTACACAAGTTTAACATCTTTTAAAGGCTTTGCACAAGTTCAAAATCCTCTTGTTATTATGTATATAGTCCAAATATGGATACACATAATTTGTTTGGTAAGGAAAGAGTGAACCTTCAAATGGTAAACTTCTCGACAAAAGAAAAACATGGTGATGATGAAACGTGTTTTAACATAGATCAATTTTTCCAAAGCCTCCAAAATTTTTTTGTCAAAATTTGTCCAAATTTCCTATAGACTCAAATCATCAATTTGGTGATGTCTCACAATTTGTCTCAACGCTTCATATTTAAAATCTTGGCAAACAAAATTTCAGTCTATCCTCTATTGATTGTCAAAGTATTGAGCCATTATCCTTATTCTCAAAACTCTGCATTATTCCAAATCAAAAGATTTGATTAAAGTCTTTTTTTTTTTTTTTTAAATATTAATAAAATAAAAATAATGACTAAATGGTGGCTTAATTATCCAACAAGTATGCCCCCATTCAAATCTGATGGTCACCATCAATGGTAAAGAGATTTGTTGCTCACGGTATACTTCACGTTTCAAATTGCATGAATTTTAATGAATGGGCACAGACGCGAAAGGTTTACTCTTCATTTTAGTTAATGCTACGTGGCAGATTGGTGTTATTTTGTGTTTTCAAAACCACAAGTCAATTCCCCGAAAAAACCACAAGTCAATTCCCTAAAAAAATGGCATTCGTCAATCTTTGGATACGTGGATGGTCAGTTTTGATATTTGGTAACAGGTTTTATTCCATAAGGGAAAAGCGCGAGGAGAAGCCATGAAGATCACTCATGGCAAATTTTTGGTCCAGTTTCTTATGGTTTAATTTATTCCTATGGATTCTTTGCATGTTTTCTATCTCCACGGTCATTTTGCTGGGTTTTCAATATTCTTGAAGAGCAAACAAAACTACGTGAAATTAATTATCAAGATCATCTCTACGACATGAATACTTTCTGCAACAACAAATCCCTGGGCATGGGTTTGAAACCCTAGATCGAATATCGCAATAGAGAAGCTTCATCTTGGCTCATGTAAATGGGAACGATTTGCTACATTATTATTACTTCGTGTTATTCTCTTTGTAACAGGGTGTAGCTCCTATTGAAAGCGATTGATTGATTTTGTAAGAAAGTCGGGAGGAATTGAAGGTTAAAGAGCACAAGCAAATAATAGACATGCTTGTAATAAATGGTGTCTTAGAAGAAGTAATAAGCATGGGGGAAATCATCTCAGTCTACCACCTCAAAACAAAATACAGACGGGATCATTTGGGTACAGTTATGACTCCAGCCTTGAAGATGAATATAGCTGGTGTTAAAAAACTTTTTTCATAACAAGCTAATAATGTAACCTCCATTGTAGGTCGTTGATTGATTTATGCCTCAAAATTTGCATTCATAACTCCTGAGTTGTTGACTGTGAACTCCTGGAATGTACGCATCACTCATTGTCCATGCGTTTTGTATTGCAATGAATTATAGCTCTCCCTAGGTCAGGCTAGGGTAGTAGGAGGTACTGACAAGAAATTATGGAGAAAAAATTGCAAGAATGAATATTGTCGTTGTGTAGTGACAATATCAAGAATTCACTTCACAGAATTGTGAAGACAGAAAATGAAGAGCACTCCATTCCATTATTGTTAGTGTGTTTGATGCATCTCTTTCTATGGAGAATTTTATGAAGAAATACATAATGAGCTAGTTACCTGAAATTCATTCTACATTGATGGAAATGAAGATCTTTTAGATGAAGTGACAAGTGGAAACTTAGCATTATAAGAGAATAAATGAAAATAATGGATGCCTATCTTATGCTGTGAATGTGACAGCTAAAGTAAAAAAATGTCAAATCCTCATCAAACCATCTCATCTTCACTTTCTATTTGTTAAAACAGCCCTAGATTTGAAGGCAATCTATTCCATATTTCACGACAACAATGGAGCGATCAATTCCATATTTCGAGGGATTTTATTCAACATTCAAAGAAGATAAAAGAGGCAATTGAAGACATTTACAAAAGGAGGGGGGGAATTAGGAGTCAGAGATGGATTTCTCTGTTGCAAATTTTGTATGGCTATCATAAATTCTCTTTAAATCAAATTATATATCCATGGAAGAAAACTATTGAGCAGAGAAGGGGCACACTTCCTGGGGTGGGACAAGCATGTGGGGAATGAGGGACTGTAGGTTGTTAGTTTGAGTTGGCACCTGTGAGGAAGTTTTCCCTGTCGTCTGAGATGCATCAGCCTGGTTAGGAATCCATTTACCCAGGTGGAGTTTAGTCCCAGATCGGGGGTGACCCACTGCTGAGAGTGATGAGAAGCATGGTCTAAGGGTGGGAGGTTCTTGGAAGGTATGCACGCAATTGGTGATATTTTTACCAAGATAAGTGTCAATTGTGAGTTAAATTACATGCTGCATTATTATTTATGCATTTATTTTTATGGGTTTTCCTCATGTGTGCTGCATGTATATTTTTATTATTATTTTGTATGAATCTGTGCATTTGCAGAATGTATTCATCTGTTTTAAGTTTTATATATAAAATTCCGCAAGATTTTCTGTGTGTATATGTTTTAATTTGTATACAGTTCTAAAAGTTTTATGTGGCATAGCCCAGTTGGATGCTGGGGATGTTACAATATGGTATCATAGCTCTAGTTTTCAACAGTGAGCCTGGATGGGCCGAGCAAGTTGAATTGAAATGAAATTTCACAGAGAATTATTTCGAAGTGGCCAAATTTAAAGTTACATAGCATCCATAGTAAAAAGTAGAAGCAATTGCATGGAATTGGGCAAAAGCCCCAATTTTTGTTGTTAAATTCATGGGAAAAATGAGAAATTTGGCCAAGTGGTGAGATATTCTTAATTTAATATATGTTCTAGCAAATTCAGATCTGGAATTGGTCGAATTTTAAGTTACAGGAAAGCCATGATAGATGGAGCGAGATTAGTTTATTAAAATTCTCAATTCGTGAATTGAGTTTGGGAAAAAATCATTCCAGGAATGTCAGCCAACAACGATTTGTTGTTGCAGAGGTTGAATTGGTGTTATCAGGGTGAAATTGAACAAATTTCATAGTTGTAGAATGTCTATGGTGAAAATTGGGAAAAAGTTAGGCAAAAGCCCAAATTTCTGCAGTGTAATTCACGAGGAATTGATGCACATAAAAATGTGTGTCGGTGTGCGCACTAAAGTGCATGATGCGTAGTGAAAAGCTTGTGATATGTGGAAAATAAGGGTGTGTGGCTACGCACACTTAAATTTGGCGTGGCGCAGTGTAGAGTGGAAATGCACGGAAAATATTGGGGTGTGGGTGTGAGCACTTAAATTTGACGTTGTGCGGTGCATAGTGGTAATGCGCAGAAAATATTAGTGTGCGGATGTGCGCACTTAAATTTGGTGTTGCATGGTACAGAGTGGCAATGCATGGAAAATAACGGTGTGCGGGTGTGTGCACTAATTTTAGCACTGCGCGGTACATATTGAGTGTGCGCACGCATAATATTGGCGTGTGTGGTGTGCGCAGTATTGACAGAGAACAAAGAAATTTTGTTGGTGTGCGTGCAATGTGGGTATATGTTGTTGTGTGAAAATTTAATTAATGGTGTGCACAGAGTATTGGTGCAACATGTAGAGTGCAATTCTTGCAGAATATTAGTGCGTGACACAAAAATTGTGCACAACAAGTATTAGTGCATGAACCAAAATTGTGCCTGGTGGATATTGGCACGCAACACAAAAGTAATGCGCACAAGTTATTGGCGTGACAAAGAAGTGATCCACATTGGTTATAGATGCGTGGAGCATGCGCTACCTTATGGTGTTGTTGTGCATGCTAAATATGGATGTACAGGTTCAAATTTGTGCGCACAAAGTCGTTTGGATGGTGTACAATAACAAAAAACCAGTGAATTTCTGTGACATTTTATATTGTTTGAAGGTCATCTTTTTGCAGCACTTTTTTGAGGCCCTAAACAACATTTTTAGCTACTCAAAAACCCGGAGAACAAAGTGCAGTGTACCAAGGTACACTTTGTCTCTGCGGGTCAAATGAAAGAGCCTAGAGAGAATTTTCTAATGGTGTAAACCGTTCGTCAAACATAGATTTTATGAGGAAGTTACAGGACAAACAGTGGAGGGTAAATTTTAAGACCCAACTAACTTCGAAGGGCCATAACTTTCTGCTCTGGAATCAGATTGAGGCACATGAGCAGTCTATGGAAATCTATTGAACCATAGAAGATAGTCCTAGAGATGAATTAAAATTCTGGGCATGTTAAAAAAATTTAAGATAACAAAGAAGGTACCTGTAGCATTCCAGACCAAAAACACCAATTGGCCTAGAACTTCAACAGGCTGTAACTAGCAGCCCAGAACCCAGAAAGAGGTGAAATTTGGACAGACTGTCCAAAATATGTATATGAAGAAAAAAAAATTGAACTTTTACCAAAACTCCAATGGAGTAGGTAAAAAGTTGCATAATTACAGCGCATATTTGCACCAAGTTGAAGTGTGAACATGAGAAATTAATGGACAATTTTCAAATGACCATAAGTTTATGCTCAAGACTCAGAATTGAGCAAGGGAGTAATCATTAGAAAGGTATTGGATAGAGGAGTCTAATTATCCACCCAGAAATGTGTTTTAGGTAGTTAATTTTCACAAGAGATCAGAAGAAGGAATTATGATGCATTATTGGAACAAAATTGTACATAATTTCATAAATTTGTTAAATTATTTAGCCTAACATATTTTGTTGTTGCACATTCTTGTAGAGTTAAAAAAATTGAGTTCTTAAGAGGTGAGAAGGTTGAAATTTATTTAAATATAAGAAAAGGTACTCAGGGAAAGAGTGTTATGACAAAAATCTTTCATAAGATGATCAAAAGCCAAGACTACAAAATGTTCAGGTATGAATCTGGGTGCAACCATAAAGTCTTGGGAAGCCACTACAGGAAGTCCACTCATGTTAGTCGAGTACTCAATGTAATATGGGCAAGGGAATAGATCATGTAGTGAATGAATTAGTGAAAGTACATTCACTCCCAAAAAAACCAATATAAAAATTAAGAAATACATTGGAGTTAGAACTATTATAAAAGGAATTGACTATCAGAATGATAGTAATCAGATAAAGAAAGAGACTTAATGCATATATGGATAAAGAGTGAATCATATCCAGGGATTAGCTATGCAATTATAGAGTAATGCTTCCCTTATGGTTATTAGAGTGCGCAGTGGAAGCATGGTATGAAGGGCATCACTTCAAGTGTAAAGGAATGAAGGTGCACATAAGTAAGGAGTGTCGGTTGAGACATAAGTGAATCAATATGGCATGATGGAAGGGGATTATGTAAGTTAGGTTGAAATCAGATTGGTCAAGAAAGGAGAAAGTAATAGTCATCAAGCAAATCCAAGTGTTGATATGATCAGATAAGGAAGAGATAAATCAAGTACCTCAAGAAGGAAGTTGGTTTTAATTATCCAAGGTTACTCAAAAAACATGACTAGAAATATAATTGGGTCATGAAGGATTTGGATCAAAGGGATTTGAATAATAGTGGAATGTTGAAAATCAATATCAACATAATATGTAGTTGCAAGTCCATGAACATCCTGGGATAATGGAAGAAGAAATCATGAGGTAGATATCAAGCTAATGGGAATGCGGGACAACACTCTAGGAGGGAAAGCAAGAATAGTAGAGGATTGTTGATGCATTCCAAAGGTATTGAATATATTTCCACAATAGCATGGAGATGTCAAAGCCAAGAAAGACTTAGAAGTGAAATGAATCTTTGTAGAGAGTCAGTAAGGAACTATGAAGAAGAAAATGGTTCTATGCATGGTTTTGAATACAAAAGAGATGGTGCCTGAGAAGAATCCATCTCATGTGGCATAGAGCTATGGGTGAAATTTCCAAGGGGTGGAAGTATCACTTGAAATTATGATGGTAAATCAAAAGTAGTATTAAGTACTTTTAATTAATTCTATGCAGCTAGAGAAGGAGGCATATGTGCATCCTTACAATATGCTAGAGATTGGCTATGCAAGCCACGTTTGAGGCTAGTTGGAAAGAAGAAGAGAAGAGTGAAAGAAAACTCAAATACTAAAGTATTCAGTCAAGAAAGAGATGAAGTATTTCAGTCTGAAAAATAAATGGATGTTGAAGATCCAAATTCTATAAGACAACGTGCTTGGAATTATAATTCATCCAAGTATGAGTTGGGATAGATGGATCCAGGAAATAAATAAAAGTTGAAGGTTAATATCAGTTTAGTATTTGGATGGAAAAGCAAAGGAAACCGAGAGTGATTTGGATAGAAAGTGCTCAGGTCAAAAATAATCATGCATAGTGGTTACAGTGAAGAGCAGGTGAATATTCAGTACTCCTGAAGAATTGAAGACTTCTAAGATAAACAAGGAAAAGTGACACAAGGAGAAAGAATTCACTGCAATTACTATAGCATCAAGTATGTTATGGCTTGTTGGGACAACCATAAAAAGAGAATGCTTGCATGTTTGCAAGTGTTGCTGATAATTTGTCTGCATATGGAAGGAAGCAACACAAATTCAGAATGTTGATTATAGGACTGATAAAGAGGCATGAGAGCTTATATTGTCATCAACTAATCTGGTAGCATTAATTTCGTTTAATGGTAGCCACGCAGGTAAGTATTTTTCTTTTGAAATTATGTTGCATAATTGCCAAAGGGAAATTCAGGTAAGAATTTCCCCAAATTGAATTTTTATAATACACAATATGGTATTGTTTAAGTGCATTAATAGGAATAAGTTACCACTAGGTGTGGTAGAGGCTAGAAGCTTGTTATAGTTATCAATTTTTTTTAGCTTTTGAATGCACACACTGACATAGTAGCATGTCATGTTAATTTGGTTATGAGGTAATAAACAAATAAATAAAATATGAGAACTTGTTATAGGAATGATGTCAGGAAAGCTAGTCATGTATGAGACTAGGACATGGTTGGATATGGCAACGTATGGATATAGAAAGGTTACGTGCCACACAAATACCCAATGATGTTCCTACCTTTAAATAAAACTTGGACTACAACCTTTTTTCTAAAACTAATAAACAACACATAACTGTATTCTTGGTGTAGTGTTCGGGTCAAAAAGGAAGGCATCCAAGTAATTGAGAAAACAATGGGAAGTGTGTGGAGAATGTGTCAAGACATTGGCTAGATTTCCAATTTATGAATGGTAAGATACATGATTTAGATAAAGATCACTCTGAAAATCAATACAAAGGTGCATTGAATAAATAGGCATTGAGAGTTGCACTCATGTCTAGTAAGTGGCAAAGTTGCACTCATACATTAGATAGAATTGTATACTTAAATGAATTTGTTGAATGCATTTTGTGAGTGCATGTATATATGTTTTTGAATGGAAATAATTATACTAGCAACATAAATATGCTAACTCGTGGAGATGAGAACATTTCAGGAACTGTTAGACATTGCAATAGGAAAGGTGCAAGTCAGGTAGTCACAGGAATAGTGACTACATAAAATTTTCTATTCAGAAAATTGAAATAATGAATTTACTGTTATTAATTGTGAACATGCATATGCATAGAATGATGAGTCATTCTATCTAATAAATTGTTTGGTAATTGTGATTGGATTACTAGGTGTAGGCAATTATAAGATCACTGCATAAGGTTTTTGTACATATTGCAATTAAAATATGATGTACATGAAATACTAATAATCTATTGGTTGTATGCAAGATAGAATCATTGCATGAAAAATGGTATTCAACATGGTGCTTGTTGAAATCCAAAAGGAAGACTACATCCTATTATTGCAACAACGATGAAAAATTATGAAATAGAATTTCATATTTTGGGAAAAGTCGAATTCCTTATGAAATTAATTTGATTTCTAAAATGGAATTTTTATAATGTTCTCTCATAATAATTGCATGTGTGTGATGTAGATGAGATAATCTTGATTAAAGTTGGAATATTGGGAAAGAACAACGATTGTTGAGGAAACTAAAGAACTATAATTGTAGAACCTTGACGAGGTTCTGGTAATGGGTTAGCGCTCTCCTTGTATGTGAAATCCTTGGCAAGATGGATCGTTGAAGGACTGCGTAGTAGTGGAGCGATGCATAAGCCTAGAAGGGTGAGTGCGACAAGGAGGAGGCAAATCAAGGATGCTTATGGCATGGTAGTTGTCATAAGGAAGGTGTTCCAAATGGAACAGTGAGATACATTATTTCTGGAATCAACTCTATGGAATAGAGAAATTGACTTCCAGTTGCAGTATGAATAACAGAATTGGTGTTAGAAAGTAGAGCACCAAATGGATAACAAGCTTCCAATAGCTAAAGCTTGGAGATTTTTAAAGAATTTGAATGGTACATGGTATATAATGCACTAAGGACAATGCATAGATAAGGGGAGGGGATTGTAATACCCCTAGGTTGAACCCCAAATTGTAAATGTATATGTTGTGCTTATAAACTCGTGAGTTGTTTTATATCATTTTGCATGCACCATTTGTGGTATAGTGTGCACATGTACTACGCAATAAAATGATGAAGTGTGCACATTACAGGACACCGCACACAACAAACTTAAGTGAATGTTATTTTGAGGCTAGAGAGTCTTTTGTGTATATGTTGTGTTTTATAAGTTGGTGAGCCAGTTCTTATAAGCCAGGAGGCTTATGTGTTGAATTAGGCCGGAGAGCCTAGATGCTAAAGACCAATGAGCCTATTTTTGTATATATCTTATCAATAATATAATACATCACTGCGTGTAGACCGACCACGATAAAAGAGTATGAGGGACTAAACTACACAAGTTAGGGAAAGGGGGGGCTAAAAGTTAAGGATAAGTGGCTAAGCTAGGGAGCTTAAGCCAAAAAAGAATATTATATTAATATTACTTAAAGTATAAAGTATGGATAATTATTTTATCCTAAGTTCTAAGGATGGGGACAAGTGGACCAAAGTAGCTCTCAACATGACAAGTGTCATGTTGGGAAAATGCATACATATAGTCTGGACTTAGTTCATTTTTCAATTTATTCATTTTCCCATCATCATTCACTCACTCATTCAACTGTCCTCGGTACCTTTTGTTACTATAATTGTACCTATACCTGTACTTGTACCCGTATCTGTACCTGGTTAACTTGGGAGTTGGACTGAAGAGGCGGGTTGTCAATCCCATGGGATATTGAAGAGGCGGGTTTTCAGGCTCGTGCGCAATTTCTCTCTGGGTGAGAGAATTGCTAGGAATTGATTTCCCAAAGGAGCCAAACTGCAGCTACAGGGCTCTAAGACTTCGTGTTCGGCCTGTTGCTGAAGCCTTGGAAAGGAAGTGGGGAAGCCAAAGGACTGTTGAGCAGAGAAGGGGCACACTTCCTAGGGTGGGACAGGCATGTGGGTAATGAGGGATTGTAGGCTGTTAGTTTGAGTTGGCACCTGTGAGGAAGTTTTTCTTGTTGTCTGAGATACATCATTCTGGTTAGGAATTCCTTTACTCGGGTGGAGTTTAGTCCCAGCTCGAGGGTGACCCATTGTTGAGAGTGAGGAGCAATGTAGTCTAAGGCTGGGAGGTTCGTGGAAGGTATGCACGCAGTTGGTGATATTTTTACCAAGATAAGTGTCAATTGTGTGTTAAATTACATGCTACATTATTATTTATGTGTTTATTTTTATGGGTTTTCCCCGTGTGTGTTGCATGTGTATTTATATTACTATTTTGTATGAATATGTGAATTTGCAGAATGTATTCATCTATTTTAAGTTTTATATATAAAATTCCGCAAGAGTTTCTATGTGTATATGTTTTAATTTGTATACAGTTCATAAATTTTTATGTCGCATAGCCTAGTTGGATGTTGGGGATGTTACAGATAACAACTATATCCTTAAATGTGAAGTACATAAAGGTGGTATACTATGACTTTATGATTGCATATGAGTAAGAGGCTAACATCCCCTCTCTCAATCAAAAGTACAAACAATAATACCAACAATGCATCATAAACTAGTATCATATCCAAGTCTTCATACTAAAACTCCTGAGCTAAGCCTCAATGAAGAACTCCCTGAAAAACCACAAAATATGGATGTTGAAAACTCTAGAAAATCTCATTGTGTAATCATGTGAGGCAAAATGCATGTAACTTTTTTCATTGATGTGAACTCCAATATGATAAGAGCGAGCCAAGAGAAGTGAATTCGCTGCAAGTCTGACACGTCCTTGAAAATGCCTGACAACTCAATCAAATGATAAGATGCAATGCATAAGGATCCATCTGTCCTCTATTAGGTCAAATGACCATCTAGGTGAACAAAATGTTCACGTCATTTCTCTCAAAATCAACATCCCAATCCTATATCATGTGTATGATTCAATTGCAAGTCATTGAACCATAATTCTGCCAATGTTTGCCATCTATAGACTGCAATTTCCCATCTAGAAATTTGATGATGTTGTCGAAACTTTTGGTTTGATAACCATTTTCAATTCCATCATCATTTTCCCCTTTTGTTCACTAAAAGGAGAGACCACAAGTGATTTCGCGAACCATTTTCACTTGACTTGTGAACTCCTTCCCTTAAGGTCCATGTGAGTTCCATCAAAACACGTCTTTACTCAAGTTTGAATTCTTCTACAAGACTGGAATATTTGCATTACTATTGATAACCATTTCCAAAGATTGACCACTCGTAGTAAATCTTTAAACTTGGGATTTTTCATACATGTATTATATTTCCCTTTTGTCATTTTGTCATTTCCAATTGTGGTTGAGGAATTTTTGAAAATATCAATGTTTGATTATATGGGAGAAAAGAAGTGAAAACCTTCTACACGTGATCAATTTCTTTCATATATTCAACCATTCCTTAATCGAACTCTAATCAATGCATTTTTATATCCAACTTTATAACCTATAGTTACAATAATCCAATAATTATGTATGATTATTATTTATATATTTTGATATACTTCTATTTAAATGCAAAGGTGTCACTTTCTCGTTATCTTAACCCAAGCATTAAAGTTACTCAAATGTTTACATCCTTTGGCAAAAGAGTGGGTCATGATCAATGTTGTCTTTAGAAGATAAGCCCACGGCCATAAGCGAGTGAACGTGTGAATTAACCCGTATTTTATAAAATTGTGTTCTTCGTTTTAACCTATCAAACTTCCCAACAAAGGAAAAGATATGAGCTTTCTCCAAAAGTCATTTAGCTTAGTATATACACTATTAAGGAGACTTTTAAAACCCGATAGATCATTGCTTTGCATTGAAAGCCTCGACGGAGGTGGATCTTTCGACAAACTTGATTTTTTTTAACGTTATAATAGGTTAAATATTTTATGAAATGTTGTTTATTTAGGGATATTTGTTTAAAATTTGACGAAAAATTGTTAAATTCATAAATTTGACGAGAAATTGTTAAATTCATAAATTTGAATGATTATTTTTGTACAACAACAATATATACTTAAATTAAAGATATACTTAAATTAAAGTCCTAAGAATTATTTACCTGAGAACCTTCAACCCTTAATGAAGTCCAACGTTTGATCCCTAAAATTATAAATATTTGAGAACCAACACTCTACCAAAATTCTTGGCGTTCACCATGTTCTCCACCAGCATTAAACCTAGAATCCAAGAAAGATTTTGCAGAGAAAATATAGCTCCTGAACATCCCTTGCAGGGAAAAAAAAACTCGTTTATTTTCTAGAGAGTGATTTCTTGACATAATTTACGGTAAGACAATTCACACGGAATTTTATATCAAGCTTGTGTTAATTTGCTCTACTTCTCATGTTTATCTACAATGAACTTTGGATTACTCTTGGAAATACTTATCAAACACTTAAATGAGAGCACGATAGGCAATGGGTAGTTAGTAATCCATAATAAATAGAAAGACGTGCAATGGGCATGTAGTAATATAAGACATATAATAAATAAAATGAAAAATTGCATGCCTTTTCTAATGACTATAAACATTTAAACTAGTATTTGTAACTACGATGACTTTCCTAATTTAAGGTATTGCATGCCTTTTCTAATGATTATAAACATATAAACATTTAAACTAGTATTTGTAACTACGATAACTTTCCACATTTAAAGTCATATTAGTAAGAGGTGGTAACATAAAGGAAACAACATTATATATAACAAGATTTTCCTATAGGCATACCTACCCCAATAAAAGAAGAATTTATAATTGAATTAGTGGTTTTGTAAATGTTATCAACGATTTTGATTTTGTATGGCAGATGCCACCATGCTTGTATGAAAGACTAACCATACCATCAATGTTGCATGTTTTCTCAGTCTTGAAAATCATTAAGATTAGATGTAATCATTTGGTTATTTGTCATTGACATGAGTAGATAAATATACAATTTATAGTCTATAATTTATGATCATTGTCGATAGGCTATGTCAGTGGGTGCCCTGTACAAGTTAATAATAATTGATAGAACTAAGTGGATGTAGTCTAGGAGATTGAATGCCTAGATTCATTGCTTGCATCATACCACGTTTGGGAGGGCACCCTTTTGAAATGAAAGAGATCAGAACATTATAGGGTAAGTAATGATATCTATCGTGTAACAAGTAGAGGGGACGACTCCACATGATATCAATTGCCATCTCTTTAGAGAATAGTATTCGGTGCTCGATTGGTTTCTCTATGAACAGGGAGATGATGGTTGTAGCAGCTTTACATTTCTATGAACAGAGAGATGGCGATTGTAGCAACTTTACAATTAATTTCTAGTAGGCATGTGGGTGACCAATTTTGTCACAAATTTTCAACTTCCTCATTTCTCCATGTTCAACATCACGCTCTGTATCAAATTAACAATGGAGATCCTCAAATGATTGGGTCAAAGATAGATATAGATTTGCAGTAAAACTACATTGATGTATGAAATATCAATTCACATTTCAGTAATTAACACATCAACAATGTTCATTGCTAAGTGCAATAATTCCTCTATTACTTGTTTGACCAAAATTGGTAGTGGATAGACATCTTAAATGCACAAACAAGATATGTAAGTTTGCATTTATTAGGTAGGTGAAGGATGGATTGTTCTAGAGAATTATCTCATTTCATGTATTTTGCAATTTTTAGTTTTATGTGAATGTAGAGAAGAGTTGAACAACTACATAGTTGCTTTGGGTGTGTATGCTCTATTTTTTGAATGGTTGCCTCTGCTTGAACTTGAACATGGTATCAGAGCTAGAATAAGACTCTTCGAAGATTGGAGAACGATTTGCAGGTTTTTGAAGAGCATTTTTTAGCTTGGTGAAGCCACAACAGGAAGAGGAGGGTTTTTCCAAGCGTTCTAGTGCAAAAGTTTGAGGGTAAACCCTTAAAAAAATTGTGTTTTGGAGATGGACGCCCCTCTGCCCATGTATACAGAGTGTTCAAGAGAAGGAGGACACTCCACTGCTAGTTTATAGAGCACGTCTATAACTCGAGACTCCGTGCATTTTTTTTTCTGCTTTTGGATGCACGTCTAGCTCTGGATAGGAGCGTCCAGGTATAAAAATTTCTTGGTTTTTTTCCTGTTTCGAAAAGGAAAAGTATTTCGATCAGATTTAAGTCAGAAAGGGGGAGAGGACTGTCAACAGGAAATTCATGGTGGCTAGAAACAATCCATCACTTGCACGATGTCTAGTTTAATGGGTAAGAACTATGATGTATGGTCTATTAAGATGAAAATTTTTTTCCAATGTGAAGATTGTCGGGAAGCATTAGTTAATGGATTACAGGAACCAGATCCGATGAATCTATAAGCAGTGACAAATAAGCAGAGAAATTCCCTCAGAGAACTCGGGAAGAAGGATAACAAATCCCTATGGCCCATGCAACAAGGGTTAGAGGAATATATATTTCCCCAAATTCGTAGCAGTAGATCATTCCAAACAAGCATGGGATACTCTTGAAATAGCCTATCAAGGCATTGATAGAGTAAAAAATGCAAAGTTTCAAACACTCAGGAAGAGTTTTGAGACTCTTCAAATGAAGGATTCAAACTTTGCAGATCATTTTATGACCCATGTCACGATCATCATGAATCAACTATGCACCCATGGAGAAGACATTCAAGATAAAAATTACATTGAGAACATACTTCGAATCCTTCTTGATAAGTTTAATATGGTTGTGGTTGCCATAGAAGAGTCGAAAGATCTATCACAATTGACAATTGAATAACTCATGGGATCTATGTTAACCCATGAAAGTAGGTTCAGTCGAAATAATGAATCTTTGAAAAATGCATTTCAGTCTCAGACCTCCATAAGAAAATGTAAAGGTCGAGGGAATAGAAGCAGAGGCAAACGAGGTAGAGGTCGCTCTCAAACATGAGAGAGGTCAACCTTAGAATGTTCAGAACAAAGTGCTTAGTCAGAACAGTCACAGAGACACTCTCAGAATAAAAGGGGGAGAGGCAAAAATTTTAATCAGCCAAGATGGACAGACAAATCAAGGATCCAGTGCTATTATTGCAAGAAATTTCGTCACTATGAAAGTGAATACAGAAAGAAGAAAAAATAAGCAAACACATCTAAATAGGGACATAGAAAATGTTACCAACAGTGAAGAAGGAACATTTGAATCAATGTTCTTTTCATGTCAAGTCACAAAAGAAGAAAGCAACGGTTATGATCTATGGTTGTCAGATAGTGGTTGTAGCAATCATATGATAGGTAACGAAGATTTGTTTTCTAGTTAAGATAGCTCTGTCACATCTTAAATTAAATTGGGAATGGATTATCAAAAGAAAGTTGCAAGCAAGGGTATAATTTTTGTATTAACCAAAGAAGATGAAAAGAAGGATATTCATGATGCTTATGATGTACCTTATCTTAGACATAACCTAATGAGTGTAGGATAGATGAATGACCATGATTATAAGGTCATTTTTGAAGGTTCCAATTGTACAATCTTGAACAAACCACCCAGTAAGAAAATTATGGCTACAATAAAAATGACCAAAAATAGAATGTTCCATTTTATATTGAGAAATGTGAGTTTGTCATAGTCATATGCCCAGAATTTATAAATCTCAGATGAGACTTTGTTGTGGCATCTTAGATATGGTCATTTACCATTTAGCATCCTTAGTCTTTTACAAAAGAAATCTATGGTCAAAGGTTTTTCCATTATATAAAAAAAAAACTCATGTGATAGTTGTATTTTGGCCAAACACCAAAGGGATATTTTTCCCGATGATTCCTACAGAGAAAAAGAACACCTTGAACTGGTACATATAGACCTTTTTGGTCTAATGCAAACTCACTCAATAGGAGGAAACTTTTATTTTCTAACATTCATTGATGATTTTAGCAAAAAAGCATGGGTGTATTTTCTCAAGCACAAATTAAAGACATTTGAAAAATTGATAGAATTCAAATATTTGACAAAGAATCAGAGTGGGAAGTACATCAAAGTGATTAGATTAGATTGAGGAGGTGATTATGACTCTAAAGAATTTGCAACATATTGCAGGAAGCATGGAATCAAGAGACAATTTACCACAAGATACACTCCACAACAAAATGGAGTAGTTGAAAGGAATAATCAAACAATAATGAATATGGCTAGAAGTACATTAAAGGCCAAGAATTTGTCAAATGAATACTGGGGTGAAGCAGTGGCATGCTTAGTTTATATTTTAAATTTGTCTCCAACTAGCAGTCTAAAAGATCAAGTCCCTCAAGAAGCCTAGAGTGGTATGAAATCTAGCGTTTCTCATTTAAATTTTTTTGGTTATGTGGCTTATGCTCATATTCCTGAAGCGCTGAAGAGAAAGCTTGATGATAGTGTTGATATTATGGTAGCTACGAGAGGCATATACCTCCACGTGTAAACTTGACAAGGATAGAATACTTCAAGAAGCAAGAAGAAACCCTAATGAGTTGGCTAATAACCCTAGAAGACTTGTCGGCTCAAGAAGATAATTTATATTAGGTTATTAGCCTCCAAGAGAAGAAGTCGGCCAGAAATAATAATATATACTGAATAGAAAAATACCCAGAATGAGAATTCGGCCCAGGTAGTTAGCCAGATTTACTATAAATACAGAAGGCTAGTCTTCATTCTGGTGGGCAGTCTCAGAATTGCAGAGCATCACTTGTGTTCAATGCAATGCGCAAGTTTGAGGAGAGATACCATTGCAGCTGCTGCAACTAGCAGATCACGTTTGGCTTGGACTATCTCTTGGTTAGGGTTTGGACTATCTGATCAGTTCTTGTTGATGCGCTATCCTTAGGGAAAGGTGTGCTACCCTTTGTTTGGATATCTAGCCTAGGGTTTGCTTCCAGAATGATTCTCTGTCAAGGTTAAGGTGCTCGGAGGGTGGCTTTGGCCCATGGATGGGTGAAAATAGTGATATTGTCAATGGTAAAACAAGCACATCCATTACATTCTAACATGTTATGGGCCCACATCTCCTTCATTCAGTCTAACCGCTAGAAGGAAACATAGCCAAAAGGATATTAAGCTCATTGAAGAAATGTCGCTAGGGTTCCTAGTAGGAGCACTCACCAAAGCACTACCGCTAGGGTTACTAGTAGGTGCAGTTGCAGAAACCCTAATCCTCTTGTTGAGGCACCTTAAATGAAGGGATTGACCTAATCTCCAGATAGATCAGTGCGCCCTAGCCTAGCTCATCTTTTGGTACTCTCAGAAATCCAAGACGTGAAGTTTGAGATTTTGGTCAAATCTAGGGTTGACCAAGTCAAAGTAGCCATGAATTACTCTATGAAGTCAGAAAACAAGTTAGATGGAGCTTCTAACTTCAAAGCATGGAAGAAAAGGATTGACCTCATCCTTGCCAGGAATAAAGTGTTGGATATCGTGAAAGGAAAGATCATGAAACTAGAGTTTGAAGAAGGAAAAGAGAAGGAACCGCAG
>JASDQU011026109.1:12860-23268 GCA_032191745.1 Picea mariana
AGAAGCAAGGAGATAAAGCTCAACGGAGGATCTACACCAACCGTCGATAAAAAGGTTAGTTGGTTCTTCCCATGTTTGCCTGTGAAAAGGGGTTTTAGGTTGGGGTAGAAGGTTAAAAGTTATTTCTGAAGGGTCATGATCTGCATGCAAGTTTAAAGCCCTAGCTTGCTAGTCCATAGGGTAGAATAACCCCACAACAGTTAGACATGTAGAAACTCACAACCATTATGCGGTCGTTCTCCATGACCACACCGAAATGGTCATTTCTCTTAACAAATCCTATTCCCAAGTCACCTGAAAAGAATAGGTGCAACCAGAAATTTCAACCCTGTAGAAAATGAAAGTGGTCACTGAGTGTGTTCAGATCCTACAATCCCATAATATTGAACTTCGGGCATGACTACAATGAGTAACATTAGAGGATACTGCACTCTAGAGGAAGATCGCTCAGGCCACAATAACCATTTAGGAGGGTCGAAACAAGGCCCAAGGATTCATTGCATTGGTTACCCAAAGATTTAACTTGTGGGATCATTTACAAAGCCTTCTCGAGCTCACTAATCTCTATGATAGGGCTCTCACAACAGAAGTTGAGGTAGTGCAACGGAAACGTGACGTGGGTTCTTCGCCTCCCAGGGAGCACGTTGTCACAATGCTTTCCATTGCAACAAGAACAAAGGAGATCACACAGCTCGAGCTGAGTAGTAGACTATGCAAGAGTTGATAACTTATATGGTCGATAATGCCCTGATCAGGTATGCTCGGCTCTCCAATGTGCAAGCTGTTGACGTCCCTCTCATTAAGAAACTCAACAACACATACCTGACAACCTCTCTGGTCATAGCCATGGAAATTGAGGAAGTTATTCAACTTACACAGGATATCCAGGGCCACTTGAATGACCCCAAGTGCCAATATAAGGACTTTGTGGAGGAAGTAAAAATCATTTTGTTTTATGTTGCAACGATAAATCCATAAACTTTTTAGCTCGAGGACAAGCCAAGTAATAGTGGTGGGGGAATGTTGGCACCAAAATTTTTGGGTTCATTTCATTCGCGTTCACAAATGAATTTGTGCTCGCTCATTCCAAACTTTTGTGTGTTCCTAAAGTAATGCGCGAAGAATGACAAGGAGTGCACACTAGACAGAGTTTTGAGAGTGCGCACCACGCCTAAAATATTATCAAATGTGCATTAGTCCTAGTTTTGATGTGCACCATAAATAAAGAAGACACGTGTCAAAATCAAGAAAGGAATCATCGAGAAATAATCTTGAAAGATTACTACCAACAGCACAAGGGATCATGGAGATGAAAAAGATGTGTTGGCAAGGAAGTTAAGATTTCCCAATTATAGAAGACTACGTGGACTGCAGGAAGGTACCATAAGAGTGCGAGGTAGTTTTGTCAGTAGAGTGAGTGGAGCAGAGGAGAGAGAGACAAAGCTCTTGAGCATATAAAACTACAAAATGAAGCATTGATATTAGAAATGGGTCCAACTAGATGTTTAGATGAGATCCATTGAGTCCTTGTTATTGATCTCACTCTGAGCCTGTGTTTCTGAATATATTCCTATGTTTGTCATATATCTAAAGTTTTGAGAGAATGTGCATTGCATAGTGTGTTGTATTTATGGGAATTGATATAAAAGGAGATATCAAGATTTGTAGTTGTCTAATATAGTATGCTTAGTGTATACCTTTGTTGTAATGGAATTACTTTGGTAATAAAGATGTGATAGTTATGATCTATTCTTTGTCTATCTTGTACTATTTGGATATGTCTGTGTATTGTTTTACTTCTTATTCATAATAACTTGTCAAATATGAGTTGCATGAATCTCATGCCTGATGGATATTTGTGTGTTTAAGCCTTCATCCCTATCACAAGACCCTATGGTCTATGTGATCCTCTTTGCATCTCGGGTGAGACTTTCCTCAGCCTTGGCTGAGGATTAATATGTCAATGCTCTTGGGTTTTTTTTGTCAACTCTGGACGAACCCTAGGTCTAAAATCTCTAGTGTTAATAAGGGCGTATGCAAGTGTGGAACAAAATACCAACGCCACATGTGTGATTAATGGAAGCTGGCATGTCATCCACTCGGGAGTCGGTACCATGGTGGTAAATAGGGTAGGTCAACTTGCAAGAGGCATAACTTCCACATACGAGCTCTAATTGAGGTGATATTCTCATTGACGGAAATTTATCAAAGTGTAGAACAATACAAATAGGTTAAGAGCTAAGCTCACAAAGTTTTGGCCACAAAATAAGTTGTTTAAGGCCTCAAATAGGCTCTGAAAAATTCTTGACCCCAAATCACCAAAGTAGGTCCTACCCATCAAATGGGTCCTACAAGCTACTAGCTCCATTTTTTCCACCCAAAAAATACCAAAATAAATGAAAAATTATATAATGATCCATTATAGATCAATTTAAGAAATGCAAACTATGATGTTAACTAATATTCCTTTACCAAATTTCAACAAATACACCATGATTTAAATGCCATGTATCAAATGTTGTTTAAAAAGTACATAGGTGTGTCCCAAACTTACTCAAGCATTCCTACTATAAATAATTTACAAATACAAATTAATTAATGATTTACAAAATACAAATTAATTCTCGAAAATACTTGATTGTTCTCTAAGCTTACTCGAACATTCACATCATAAATGATTTATAAAAATACAATTAAAAGTCACAACATATCTCCACTAAATTGGATGACTGTCATTTAGTGTGGAAGATTAATGTTGTCATTTACCTCCTAGTATTTTGCTAAGGATGTATTTTTATAAATTCAAACCTTTATGGGGTAACCCTTTTAAATCTCTATTAAGTAACTTTTACTCTGTCTCACTCACCAATGGTTTTGGTTTTTGTTGTTTTGTTTTTGGTTCTTTGTTTTATTTTTCTTTTTCTAAGTGGTAAAATTTATCTTAATGTGGTTGTCAATCAATAGTGTGAATAGATATCATTGGTTTTCATCCACAAATGCATGCCCACTCATCACTGTCATTCAAAAAAACCACGCAACCAAAAATGACCCATTGATGGTTCGTAAAATGGTAGACTTCCACTCTTTATATATTGGGTTGTTAACATGTTTTCTTACTGTTATCACGTGAAGTTGTCAAGGGTCGTAGGTGTGTGTCGAAAATGCTTGAGTCTGTATCCTTGCCCTGCCTCTCTCTCTTTCACAAGATAGGTCTTTAAGTTTTTTCTCTTCAGCTGGCAAAGTCGTTTTTGTTTGTCCCCTTTTGTTTAAGTGACTTGTTTTCCCTTGTTGTCTTACCTGAAAAAATTTCAGCCCGGAGCCTTTCTGTTTTCTCTTAAGTATGAACACTCATCTCCTTTTCCTTCTATTTTCCTGAGCCCACAGCTAGTCATCCAAGTATTTGTTTACACAGGTCGCAACCATGAGCACAAAGCGCAACACTCAAATCAGTTCGTTATGGACTCGAATCAAGCAAGCAAGCAAGTTCAGTTTTCAATGACAGGATTTTCATGTGAAGTTTAGATCAGTGGCTTATGGGAGTTTAGAATTTCAAAGTTTCACAAAGTATAGCGCCAATGAAAACCCTGAAGCCCAAAGTGAGCATGAGTCATAGATCTTAAAGGGGACATGTGGAGGCAGATCCCTCACTTCGAAATTTGGCGCTCCAGAGGATTTTGGGAGTTAAGCATTAAGAAGTCCTGAAGAGTCGAAGTGTTGAAGTCGTCGAAGTGTCAAAGCCCCGAAGTGTCAAATTCCCTAAGAGTCGAAGTGTCGAAGTCCCGAACAGCCAAATCCCTAGAGTGTTGAAGCGCTGAAGCCCTAAACTATCGAAGTCCCGAAGAGATGAAGTGATGAAGTACCAAACAACTAAAGCCCCGGAGTGCCGAAGCGTCGAAGCCCTGAAGTTTTGAAGTCCCAAAGAGCTGAAGTGTCAAAGACCTGAAGAGCCGAAGTCTCGAACAGCCGAAGCCCTAGAGTGTCAAAGCATCAAAGCATCGAAGTGCCAAAGTCTCGAAGTCTCCAAAGTGGTGAAGTCCCAAACAGTCGAATCCCCGAAGTGCCAAAGCACCGAAGAGCCAAAGAGTCGAATCCCCGGAGTTAAATATCAATCACCACGTGTCCTTTCATATTGAACAGACATTATTTACTTCGGGAATCTGGGCTTCAAGAGTTTCAACATCTCGACTCTTGGTTTCATCCAGAGCGTTTTCTTCCGGAGTTACGAATCATGCGCCACATGTCCTTTCAGATCAGACGAACATTATTTTCTTCAGGAATCTAGGCTTTGGGAGTTTCAACATCTTGACTCCTGGTTTCATCCGTAGCATTTTCTCTTGGAGTTAATAATCAAGTGCCACGTGTCCTTTCATATCAAACAAACATTATTTACTTCGGGAATCTAGGCTTTGGGAGTTTCAACATCTCGACTCATGGTTTCATCTAGAACATTTTCTCCCAGAGTTAAGATGCAAGCATCGCATGTCCTCCTCAAATCGATGGTCATCCTTCACTTTGGAGCTTCAACATTTGTTTCAGGTCGCCACGTCACTCCAGGCCCATATTTATGCCATCTCTACATGCAGACCCCTCTCGAGCTCCGAAGTCCAAAGTATGTGGTAATCGTAAGTGAAAACATGGAGAACCCTTATCAGTCATGACATGTGGCATCCGTCTGCCGCTAACACATGGCACTCTTTTCAAACATTCTCGGATGTGTCTTCAGCCTATTTTTGAGTGACACATGTCACCCCTTTCATTCGCGACACGTCAGCATAGTGACATCACGCCTCCACATCAGATTTTTCTTTAGAGGTGTTATTGTTCAATGCCAAAAGCAATGCCCCATCCCAAAGAACAGTTTTAATATCCTAAAGTTTGCAGGTAGATAAAATCCAGTGGTGGTGCCAGATCTAGCAGGTATGCCCAGATCACAGACCGAGACCATATCGACGGCCACGCTTCATTGTAGAGATGCAACTTGCTCGATCGATAAAATTATTGAGCAGACCAGCAATTGAAACCATGGTTTGGAGAAAGTAATATGTGGTGGAAGGTGGTGAATTGCGGGCTCAAAAGCGGTGTGATTCAAAACCACTTTTGAAGGCTCCGCAATCAAGTGCTCATATATCGTCCTATCCAAGAGCAGCACGTGGTCACCCCCCTGAGCATTAAGTCTCATTTCGATCCTGAGAGGAGGCAGTTAATGAAAATAGAGCTGGTGGTTGAAACCTCGTCTCACTCCATAAATGGAAGGCATGGAAGGCCCGACCGTGGGGAATGAACCGTCATCTCGGGGTACCCTTGTGGACAGATTTTCCTGCAGACCCATTTTGATCTAAGCTCATATCTGACAGAGGGATACATGAACACTCTTACAGAAGACTGCTCAGACGTAATGCTTTCAATGTAGTGATCAGATCACACTCCTGATAGTCGAGTATTGATCTAAGTATAAATGTTTGAATTTGATATTTTGTTATGGTCATCAATTGGTTGAGTAGAGCTCCCTATCTTGTAATATTTTAATGCCAGAGGTGTTCTTTGGTTATGTATCAAATTTAATACTTTCACATTAATAGAAGTCAGCTTCTTTCATTTCTCTATAAAAATTGTGCTAAAACACTCGGGCATGGAGGATCTAGTCGAGGGTCATAGGTTTATTGTAATGTAGGTTTGATTATAGTATTGTTTTGACCAGTTTTAGTCAACTTCTTTGTTGTCTTATTCCCTCTTACACTGAAAGGCTCAAGCATGGAGGATCCAATCAAGTTTTTGTAGTTGCATCGTGATGTAGGTTTGATCATTATGTTGTTGTGATTGTGTTCTTGTGACATATTTCCGTGTCTGAAGCTTGAGTTCAAGAGTTCTCTTGAGTCTAAGTTTTTCTTCACCAAGCTACTTGAAATCCTGATGCCCATGATAGACTTGTCTACTTTCTCACTAAGTATTCCTTCTGCTCACCCTTAAACTCAATTCATCGACTAAATTTAATGAGGCCCTCAATTCCTTGTGCATTGCCTGCTCAGTTTCTATGTTAGAATCATTCATGTACAGAGTTTTTTCCATTTGACCTCCACTCATAAAACCAACATCCACCAAACATTATGGTGTGTACTAGGCTTATCCTCCCACAATTTGAGGGTGATTCTCAGTGCTAACATTTGTGGCACCATTGTCGGGAAACGATTTGAAGACATTTCCTTGGGTAAGAACGACAAAGAAATTTTGATTATGAAGGTGCATCAGAAATCAGTACCTTGAATATTGCAACTTGCACCCAGGGACTCCATTGTTTTAGTTGTGGCTTTGAAAGGCAGACACATGAGGTCTACTCCATAGTTGCGTCTAGCTACACCTGAAGCTGACCTATAGAAGATTATCAAGAAAGGAAATGCCTCTCAATAAGAACACCTTTCAACCACCTTATCAGGTGATTCTGGTAATTTACATGATTCTTATTTAAAAACTCCAGTAGCTCTTCTAATTCTCCTGTTATACCATCTGTTGGTGTTTCCAGAAGTTTAAATTTTGGGATTTTTCCTGTTGATTTCCCCCCTCCTAGTCTTGTTTTGGAAGGAGAAAGCTTTGAAACTCTTGTCTCCCCTGATATTATATAGTGGTTTAGACCCAGGACCTTAGAAGATTTTCCCGCTTCGGGCTTTATCACTCCCCCTCCTATTAAAGTTGTTGTGTTTATAGAAGGGGAAACCTATGTTCCTTTGAGCTCCATATCTCTCTCCCCCAACACTCAGTCGTTTCCTTTCTCTCCCAGAAGCACAGCTAGAGTCATACCTGTCCAAGCTCCATCTTCCCCTATTTTTCGTATAGTTCACATCCCAATGGCAGGTGCTAATCCTCCTAGGAACAAGATGGATGAGATATTGGCTGCTAGATATGCCCCTCTAGTCTTACCTCTGCCTATGAATGCTCTCCCATCCATAGACTACCTTAAGTACATGCCCTAGTTCACAGGGGAGGGAGACATAGTTGCAGAAGAGCACCTTTCATCTTTTTATAGATTTGCAGAGATCCACGCCATCGAAAATGAAGATGTGTGGATGAGAGTTTTTGTACAAAGCCTTCACGGTGATGCTAGGAGTTGGTTTAAGGACTTGCCTCCTAGATCTATTGATGAGATTGATGCTCTGGATGACTCATTCTTAAGACATTGGGGGGATAAAAAAGATTCCATTTATTATATTACAAAATTTGGGGGACTTAAGAGAGAGGAGGGGGAATCTGTTTCAGATTTACCAAAGAGATTTAATAATATGTATAAAAATATTCCCACGGAAATTAAGCCTACAAAAACCTCTGCCAAGATTACTTATGCTGGTTCTTTTGACCCTGATTTTTTCCTCCTATTGAGAGAAAGAAGGGTTACCTCATTGGCTCATATGCAAGAAGCATCCCTTGAAGTAGAGTCTAATCTATTGGCAGTAGGAAAACTCAGAAGCAAATCTGATAGAGACAAAAGAAAAGGTAGGTCTGAAGCCTCAACCTCTGATTCCTCTGTTTCGCACCCTCAAGAGGAGGAATTGACCAAGCTAGTAAAATCATTGTCTGCTAAAGTGGAAAGGTTAGAATTGAAAGGAAATAAGAGTTATAGGAATCCCCAAAACGTTGATAATAGGGGTAACTTCAAAATACCAAATAATGCCCCTCAGATCATCCAAAGAGATCAAAGAAATAGGGATAGGGATGATCAGATAATTCAAACTCATCTCCAAAATAACCTTGTTACTGATGAAGAAGGAGAGGAAGAAGATTTTGATCCTGAAATCCATTGTCTCGGTGACACCTCCTCATTTCCTCATCTAACCCAATCTGCATATGAAGGCTCTCTCATGGATAGTCAACTAAAAGAAATGAGAAAGGGGGAAAGGACCAGCAACAATCCAAATAGATATAACCTGAGGTCAAAGAATAAATAAGGAAAGCTTGATATTTTTTATCAGCCTGCTAAATATGTGGTAGACAACAGTAAAGGAAAGGAGGCACAAACCCCACCACTAGTGGTTAAAATCCCTCTCCTAGAAGTGATGGAGATTTCAAAGCCTCCTTCCTCTTACAGCCTTGAGCATGAGATTCAAAATATTAGGATCCTTGTACCTCTTTCTGATTTAGTCAAGCATGAGGGATTCAAAAGGTGCCTCTCTAAAATATTGCATCCTAAACCTCCGTCTCACTCCACAGACTCAGTCAACCTCCAAGATGAAAATCTAGTTGTCATACTAGGGCCCCTAGTAGAGGATCGAGATGATTCCTCCCCCCCTTTCTATACATCATTGAATATTCATGATAAAGTTTTGCACAACCACTTGATGGATTCAGGGGAATCTCACAATCTAATGCCTAAGATTTTCATGGATGAGCTTGGGTTGGAGGTTACAAAAACCTACCATGACCTGTATTCATTTGATTCTGGGAAGGTGAAATGCCTCGGGGTTATTAAGGATCTGGTTGTCTCCTTGTTCCAATTTCCAATGAAGAGTGTGGTCATGGATATAGTGGTAGTTGATGTCCCCCCTAAGTTTGGGATGCTCTTATCTAGATCATGGATCAAAAGACTAGGTGGAACTTTGCAAATGGATATTTCATATGCCACCATTCCTATGTTTGGGGGGGAACATAGAATGCTTTATAGAGAAGCACAAATTGCTTACATTATCAGTGATGAAGAAAATCCCATCAACCACCATATTTTTCCAGTTGATACTGACTTAGGAACCAATATATTACAGCTCACTAATACTCCTCAACCACCTATTGAAATAAGAAAGAAGCCTATTACCTTCTGTGAACATCCTCCCCCCAATACCTCTATTTGGAAAATGTTTTTTGATGGAGCCTCTTCTAGGGAAAGTGTTGGTGTTGGAGTAGTTTTTATTTCCCCCTCCCAAGAGACCGTATCTTTGTCTTGCAAGTTGGAATTTGAAACAATAAACAACTTGGCAGAATATGAGGCTCTTCTCTTGGGTTTGAGAGCTGCCAAAGACATGAATATTGAGGAGCTAGCAGTGTTTGGAGATGTTGAGTTGATTGTTCATCAAGTCATAAATCTGTATCAGGCCAAGAACCCAAGGTTAAGGGCCTACAAAAATGAAGTTTGGGATATGATTGATAGTTTCTTCCTAGCTTTTAATATCTCATTTGTTCCAAGGGAGGAGAACTATGTGGCAGACTCCTTGGTGGCCTCAGTAAGTAATTTCAAGGTCCCTTTGCCCCCAAAGCTCAAATTTGAGGTGGAGATAAAATACGTACCCTCTATTCCTGACAATGTCAAACATTGGAAAGTCTTGGAGAATGATATGGAGATTAAAAATTTTCTTGAGACTATGGACAAATTTTTTGATATGCATATTGATAAGTATAAGGATTCTAAAGAAAGTCCTCATGATAATGTTTTTATGAATCAAATTGTTAACCATCATATTGTTTAGTTGCCTAGAAACCATATTCCAAAGGGGCTTGTCCCTTTGGAGAGATTGTTTGACAGGAATGATGTTTTTGTAAAGGTTGAAGGATCAACTGAAGAAGTTGATGTGACTGAATGCAATCTAGGAATAGAGGAGGATCCCAAATGGGTCAAACTGTCTAGCAGCTTATCAAAGGAACAAAGGGCTGAGTATGGTAGGCTTCTCAAGGAGTTTGTTGATGTGTTTTCCTGGAAATATGAGGATTTGAGGAAATATGACACCAACATCATCGAACACAAAGTCCCTTTGAAAGAATATGCCAAACCTTTCAAGCAAAAGCTCAGACAGATAAATCCCATGGAAAAAGAAGTCAAAAAATTGTTGGATGCACAGATCATCATCCCCTTGAGATTTTCAAAGTGGGTAGCTAATTTGGTTCCTGTGAGGAAGAAGAATGGGGAAATCCAGTTGTGTGTCGATTTCATAAATTTGAACAGAATCTCCAAAAAGGATAATTACCCCTTGCCGAAAATGGAGCACATTTTGCAGAGAGTGACTAGTTCGTCCAATATGTCTATGGTTGATGGTTTCTCCGGGTACAACCAGATCTCTGTCTTTCCTGAAGATAGGGAGAATACGGCTTTCACTACTCCTTGGGGCACGTTCATGTATGCTAAAATTCCCTTTGGATTGATGAATGCAGGAACGACCTTCCAGCGAGCCATGGACATTGCCTTCATTGGAGAAAAGGATAAATTTGTAGTCATCTATCTGGATGACATTATAGTATTTTCAAGGTATGATAAAGAGCATTGTCATCATCTGATTAAAGTATTCTTGAAGTGCAGAAGGTTCAATCTCTCTCTCAATCCTAAGAAATCTTTATTTTTCATGCAAGAGGGAAAATTGTTGGGGCACATTGTGTCAGCTGAAGGGGTGAAGATTGATCCAAGCCGAGTAGAGGCCATCCAGTCCTTATCTTTTCCCAG
>JASDQU011026110.1:26497-39344 GCA_032191745.1 Picea mariana
TTTAATGACGGAATTTGCGAAGGAGTTTTACCATGCCCATCGGGAAGATGTTTCGAACTTGAAGAAGAAGAAGAAGAAGAAGAAGATGAGGATGATGGAGGAGGAGAGGGTGGCGGAGAAGCACCATTCCCTCCATTTCCGCCTATATTCTTGTCACCACCGCCTCCCTTATTCATTGAAGGGTTGGAGCCTTCACCCTGCGACATCATGTATCCCATCATGACCTTCATCATATCTTTCATCTGCATGAGAGTCTTCCTGAGGTCTTCTCCTTCATCTGGAACACGTTCATGATCATCTGCATGTGCCATGCTTGGTGAATGTATCTCTGCAATCTGCGATGAACGAACCTGCTTCCTCCTCGTCGGATAAGAACTTGGCTCCACAAGTTAACCTTCTCCTCGTGTGAGTTTCAACCTTGTGAGCATCAGAAACAAAACTTGCAAAACAATCAAGTCTTCAAAACCAGTGCTCTGATACCAACTTGATCTAAAAATATGACGAAGACTTGATAAACTTGATTAAATTAAATTGCAAGTGAAATGTTATGTGTTTAATGCAACAGGATCAATTTGCAACACATATTAAAGGATTAATTATGTAGAAATAAACATAGACAGCATCAGAAATCATTGAACATCAGACATAAACACAACAACTTGATAAAGGAGTTCACCCCACTCCGGGCTACATCTCCTGGTCCAGCCTCCAAATGGATATTTTATATTAAATTGCTCAAAGTGCTTAAAAAAAAGTCTTACAGTGCTCAAATCAAAAAAATTACTGCTCCAATGGCTCCGCAGCGTGCCAAAACCCCTGTCTAGGCTCTGACGGCACCTGAAACGGTCGAAAAATGAAGAAGATAGCCTCCTTGAAGTCTCCCCTTCTTCTTTGTTGTCTCTGGTTCTACAATCTGCACCCTTGTTCTCCAAACCTGGCACACACGCTCATTTAAGTGTAAAGAACCCAGTCCCGTACGCAACCGCGCACCGGTACAAACCATAGAACGGTTAAGGCGCCTCCATCCCCCAACCGCCTCGGCATTCGGTCATATGCTCATGTAACCATAGACTGGGCGCAAAAGTCGTTGGCCCGTTTCAAAACCGTGCCAACCGCGCAATACAAACCCACGCGCATTAACAATGTATAACATAACATAACATAAACCCCACGCAATAGATATTATGGGTCGCGGGTTCAAAACCACACGCGAACACCCAAATGTATTGTAATAATCGCGCGCAAATGTTTTAATTCGGGCCACACATATATAATATATATGTTATAAACATTGTTATAAACCCCGCGTTAACACATATATATAATGGACTATTCAAACCCGCGCCATATAACAATGTTATATATGTGTTATTATAATGCGCGCCATTACCGATACATGTGGTCATATATGTTTGCAATAAAACCATGGGTCGGGGCTTAAGCCCCGGCCCGCCCCCTTTTCCGCCATAACCAAACTTTAACCTTAAATAAATATGTGTTGGGCTATATAACAAGCAACAAAGGCGGGAGTATTGGCTAGCGCAAGGTTATGAAAACTTTAGTGTTTGAGGAGGTCTGGGGGTCGAACCCCGCGGCCTCCATACCATTTTACATAACACAAACATATTAACCAACCACATAGTGACACGTGTCAGCATCTTATTGGTCAACGAACATCCAACCAGAATGTGCCACATCACCAATATGCCACATCATCATGATGGTACGGCCCTCCACGTGGCCGTACGGACTGTACAGACAGGTACAATCAGCACCCAAATTTTTACCTGTTTGACTTGGCGGTAAAATCACGATATCTCCTCCATACGGACTCCGTTCGAGAAAATAAATATATCGTCGGAATCAGGAAAACGATATGGACGCAATGGCACTGTTTTCGTCTCAATCCGAGCACTTTTAAAATTGAGCAAATTTTGATCCCCTGATCATCTAGTCTCTCAGGCAGTTACACGAGTGAACTACCACCTAGTTGAGTTAACTAGTCAACTAGTCTTCAGTTAATTGATTGAACAAAGAGTAGTGAGGAGTTAACTCAGGGAATCAAGGGTAATGTGATGCTCTGGTGATGATACCAAGGCAATGTTGAATTATCATGGTGATGATCCCAATTTTGCATGGTGACAAAACGAATGCAACATCTAAACTCAACTCAACTAGTCAAACTGAAGTGTCAACTGAAAGATAATATTCTCCAGGTGGAATATTCTCCCCTAAAATATAGGAGACTATATAGTGACTAATTATGACTAATAAACAAGGAAAAACCTTAGGAAAAAGGAATCCTAGGTGTGTGTGAAGTAACTCCAACACTCTTAGCTGGGGTTTTAACTAGGAGGGTGTATGCAATTATACTCTTCTTAGTAAACCCTTATGAAACAATATTGCCTTAGAAATAAAATGGTGGAAACACAAGTAGGGGTGTATGCCCTTATACTCCCTGCTTGGATCAAGAAAATAGAACCTTTAACTTGTACAAATGATAATACAATGAAATAAATGGCACCTTCAAGCATTAAAAGGAAATAAAATCTAGACTATCCACCAAAAAATAAATGAAGCAAGCCTTCCAAGGATAGTGCACCATAACCATCAACCATAACCAAGGCATATCCATAAACAAAATCACAAGAGAGAGAACTAGCCAAAGAGAGGAAAAATTTCAGTCCAAGAGCATCTCACAATGGAGAGTTATGTGTTAAAAATGAGATCTTATGATCTCTATTTATACAAAATGTAGCTAACATAGTTTGTCCACATAATTTAGGGTAAAACATAATATTAGGGGTTAAAACCCTAATCTTTCCCCTTTTACAAAATAATATTAAACAATTCCTTTAAAATTTCACTTTTGCACAAATAAAACCTAATATAGAAGAGCGTCACCCCTTTAGGGGACAATTTGGAATTAGGAGCAAGTCGCTGGTGTATGAGGAGGGTGTCTAGGCTTTCCAAATCCATGTTTCCAACATCCAAATGTATTCCTTCAAGGTCAAGACCTCAAACCCCTCAAAACGTCCAAGTGCCAAAGCATATCATCTCACCACCATGCCGTAGCCCCCCACACATGACGTCATGCTCAAAAAGAGGACGTTTTTCTACTTCTAGGAAAATCGTTTGGCAAGTGAGGGATGGGCTATGTCTTCCAAGAGATCATCAAGGCATTCCAAGTCTGATATTTCTCATCTAGCATGCGGGCCCTTGGCATCCAACCTGTGGGCTTGTAGCCCCATGGAAGCCCAAGCTAAGCTTTTTCTCCCAAAAATATCAACCAACTAGGTCCTTCAAAACAAATGAACATGCCCTCCAAGGATCTAAATCTATAACATCATGATAAGTGAATCCAATCAATAAATAATCCATCCAAGCATGTGCAACAAATATCACTATATCAAACAATTAACATCTCAAAGACACTATGTGACTTGTCAAGCTTGAATATGGGAGGGTTGAGGAGGTGTCCTATTGGGTAGATCTTTCCCTAGGTCAAGGAGAGTTTCCAAGATATCCCTCTCTAAGACATGTAAAGTGGATGGAGTGGTTGGGGTCAAGACTCAATGGACATAGGGCTCATGACATATAAGGGGTCGTAGTATCTCATTCATGGGAGCCTTTGTAGAGGGTGTGTGGTATCTTAATCCGCAATGCACATTTTCCAAGACCATCAATTTCATTTTATCTTTCTTTCTTTATTTTCTTTCAATATAGAATAAGGAGAGGTTGAAGGTCATTGCCCTGGCATGGTGACCAGGTGATGGCAATGTCACCCATAAACACCTAATGGAAATGAAAAGGTTGGCTTGTGATGAGACCCCCTTTCTTTCATCGATGCAATTGAGATCCAGTACCCTGGTTTGGTGACCAAATGATGGTAATGTCATACCACTAGATATTCATGAATGTGATAGGTCGGCTCATGATGAGACCTCTTATCCTTCAACTAACCTTTTAAGCATTCTTTATTATATTGTGGGTCCCCTTTATTCAAATATAAGTGTTTCATTACTTTATTGGGTGTGTTTTCATCCTTATACACACCTATTAACGTGGAGAAGTCTCCAATCCACTTGGTGTGTCCTTAGAGGCATAAGCCTAAGTCCAAACCCACTATCACCTCGATATGGACTTCTTCTGTCTAGGCTCACTCCTAGGGAAGCCAAGGGGGGTATACCCTATTTAACTATGTTAAGGTTGAATTAATGATCTAGGAGTTAATTTAGTTTTTAATTAAGGATGCCCAACCCAATGACAAGAAAAAAATGCAAATGCAACTTTTAAATGAAAAGAAAACCTTTTTCTCTACAACACAATAAACATACCAGTGCCTAAAATATACCCAAAGTTTACTTACACAATTACAAAATATATCTACAAAATGAAATACAACAGGAAATGTCTACACAATGAATTAAACAATGAAATGTTTTTTATCTTTAGATATATCCAAATGAATGAAGAATATCATCAACCCGATAAAAAACGATGTAAATATTCACAATGAAAGAGATAGCTTGAAATTGAAAATGCTTGGAAAGTTAAAACGCATGGAAAGTAAATTGCTTGAAGATGAAATTTCACAACTTGAAAAGAAAGACAATTGAACTTGAAAGTGCAAATGTTATGAATGTAGTGTGTAGGTTGATTTTAATATATTTTAAGTCTCTCTTGAATTAGGGGGAATTAAAGTGTGAGAGATACAATCCTAGACTATGTGACTACCCCAAATCCCTATCCTTTCAACCAAAAGGAAATGTTGGGTGCTCAAGAAGAAGGACATGAAAGGTCCTTCCCTAGCTCCACAGGTCAGATTCAGAATGCTTGGGCGCTTAAGCAAGGATGACACATAGTGTGGTGAAGTCATCCCCGACTTCAACCCATTGTAGCCTCCCAAGTCACCCTAGTGGATGGTGTGCCTAATTATACTAGCCACGCAATCCTTTTGCCCTGTCTTGGTTACCTAAGATCCACCAAAGTGGCAATGGGATGGAATACGAGGCAGACGACGGAGCACAAGTTTGATTACTTTCCAAAATAAATAAAATTACTCTAGCCTCACGATATTGAAAGGTTGACAGAGCCAAGCACAATGCAAGGTGTGGACGAAACTTAATTAATTAAATAACTTGAAATGAAATAAATTATTTCCTAGCCACACAACTTTGCCTTGAGGACAAAGGTGGGAAAAAATGTAAATAACTTTACAACCTCACAACAATGGCACAAGGAGGAGGACAAGCCTATTGATTTTGTGCCAAGGTGGGTGAAATGTAAAAGAATAACTTAATGAAAAAATTAAACTAGCCACACAACCTTCTCTTTATGGGAGAAGTGGGGCAAACAATAAAATGCAAAACAAAAAATTAAAAACCGATCTAGCCTTCACGATATTGCATGGATTGACATAGCCAATCACTTTGCAAGGTGTGGCAAATACTAAACTAAGTTAAAATATCAGATTTTCAACTTTAGTAAAGAGAATGAAAGCCCAAGAGACTCTCTTGGGATTCTTACAATGTCTTAGAAGAAGATAGAAAGAAGGGGGTTTGGTACCCAAGCTTTAGGAGGCTTTTCTTGAATGTTTTGAGGCCCAAAATGGGCAGCACCTCCCCTTAACCTAGCGAGAATCTACACAAGACAACAAGCAAAGCTTGCTGGAAAATGTTGCAAAACACTCAAAAACTTTTTAATTTCTGTTAGTGTATAAAACAAACAAATTTAGAGTAAAAATCTGAATAGAAAATTTGATTTTAAATGACTATTTCATATCAAAAAAATACTTTAAAGTAAGTGGAAAAGATAGAAATGATAAAAAAAAAATATTGGAGGCTTTGGATGGTTGAACAAGTGAATTTCCATATCTGAAATTCACTTCTTCAAACTCTTTAGTGACCTGCAATAAGTGAATACTTGCTACAAAACCAACAAGGAGGTGAGTACATCTAAAGAACTTGTAAAATACTTTCCAAATTCTACAAAAATAACCCACAAAACAAATAGTAATACTACTATAAATGCTTCCAAGCAAAACACTTTGCTTGGATCTCCAAGTTAAGACAATGTAAGCAAGAAATACAAAAAAGTAAAACAACAATATCACCTCACAAAAGAACCATGAACAACATCAAGAAGACTCCAAAAGCACATAAGATATCCTCCAAAGATTCCTATTATTACAAGAAAAATGTTGTTGCAAATACTTGCAGCAAGATTTACAATGAGAGAGGGAGAGAGAGAGAGAGAGATATTTGGGTAGCATAAAACTACTCTGATAATATATGGAGAAATGAGGAGGGGTCAGCATTTTTTTATACTTAGGAGAGAGGAAATACCCTTCTTGTTTGAGCTCCAAGTGGCATTCATCCAAAAGAAGAGAACAAAGTCAAGGAGGGAGCACTTTTAGAGTTTTAGGCAAGTTTAGGGTTTGATGGGTAAGAGGGGAAGGGGGGGAACACCTTTTCCCTTAATCAAACATGAGTTTAGACTCCAAGGGGGGCGCACCGAGGGTTTTAGGTGTCATCTCTCTTTAATTTTTTATTGACCAAGTAGATGACCAAGGGGGGCACACTTTTAGCTAGGGAGTGATCACTTTAGGTCGTTTTCTTAGCAGGGGGGGTATTTTAAGTGGAAAAACACTTTTCCAACTTAGGAAAAAGGTTAGGAAACCTTTCCCACTCTCTCATGAATTTATTCCCTTTTTACAATTTTTTGGCTTTTTACCTTAGCCAATTAAATCTTGACTTTTGTCTGACTCTGACTCCTTATGGACAATGACCTAGCAAAACTTGTCCAATTGAGCCAAAACTTTGTCCAAGAGTGTAGGGGGTCATATCCCATTTTTTTTTAGTATTCACACCCCTATAAAAATCCCCAATGACCAAATTTTTACATTTTACATAAAAATAATTAAAATTTCCATTAAATGGAGAATTTTAATAAATTAAAAAAAAACTATCAAAACTTAATGAAATTCTGCAAAACTCTAGAAGATGTATAGAATGGTCACTTAAAACATTCCTAAACCTTATTCACCCCTTTTTATTGATCATTAGAATGCATTTCACCACTTAGGAGAATTATTGTGAGTGAAAAACTCAAGGATAATTAAAATGGCAAGTTAGGCCAGATTAATTACCTAAGGAAACAAAACACTCAATGAAAGGAATTTTGTAACACACCTGACCCCTACGTACCCTTTCTAGGGATGGAGCATCAAAATATTTCTTACTCAAGTCATCTTGGATCACCTCTCTAATATGATCCACCCTCTTCTACTCACCTTTATCTTTCTAACAACTATTACCAGGCTCTAATCCGACCTTTGGCTTACAATTTATAGCTTCCCAAAGTCCTTCGGGCATTAGTTGGTTGAGGGAAATGTGGCTCCCACATGGATCCATCACGTTTGTACCATTTCTAAGTTCCTACCTTCTGCAAGGAGGGTCTATCCATCATCCAAACCAATGGTGAGACTTAATCCTCATCTAACACATAGCTAGAGGAGAATTCGGTGTTCGATGCTTTGGCACTGAATGTCCCTTTTATTTTTTGCACGCACGTCCTTCGGAGTCCTGAATTCCTAAAGGATCCCAAAATATCGCCATGTGGCCTTTCAACTCACCCTCGACACTGTATTCCAAACCTCCAAAGTCTTGTAGTCCGAGACTCCTGAAATATTATATTCTCTCCACGTGGCTTCGACCATCGGTCCCTTCACCTTACTCACGATGCTACATCCCAAACCCCAAGATTCCCAAACTCCTAAAATCCCAAAGGGTCCACTCTCATACGGGGTGACATACTAGATGCGACAACGAATACAGGTGGGTCCCGAATACTCCTCCCACCACATGGACCAAACAGATAATTACCATAGGTCATGCACAACAAGGCAGGGAGGACACGTTGCCCCTACAACAAGTGACACATGTCATGTCTTAATGGGCACGTAGGGTCAGTGAAATGTTCATATCCAGGTGACACGTGGTATGCTAAACGTGGGTCCACATCACCCTAGGTGACGTCAACATGCCACATCACCCTAGGTGACGTCATCATACCATGTTTGATCTGAAATTTTTACTTGATCTTTAACCATTACTTGCATGTGAATTTCTTAATTATTAACCATCTTTATGAATTCAAAATTAAAGAACATTCATCAACACATAAACATGTAAGCATACTATCTAAGAGCAATAATTGGTAACTGAGTTCACCAGACTTCCTGGCTACCTCTACGGGCCACTTTCCAAATGAGAAGGCCGATAGATTAAGTATTCAAATGCTTACAAAGTAACTTTTGAGTTTTGTCTGTCATATACAGTAACAGACTTCAACAACAACTGCAAGATGAAATTCTGAGATTTTTAAGTATAAACATGGATACCTTTCTGTTTATCCAAAAGGTTCTATGAGCACTGTTCTGTCTGGATACCTGAATGCAAAAACTGAAGCTGGATCTGGAATCCTTGCGAAAAATCGAGACTTTTGAGTATAAACTCAATATATTTTTGAAACTGGACTCTGAATGCCATTTTTGGCACTATTCCCAATATGCCCTTGATTGTATAGTCCATACAGCCTCGGGATGCATGCCCATCCTCCATTTAAATAAATAAAAAATAATAGTTTGGGGGGCATGAGCTATGGGCCACGTGCCCTCCGAAATCCCCTGCATCTCTGCAAATTTTAAGTTTTATGCGCCATTCTCTACGACGTCCAATGGCGATGCCACATTGGTAGTGGAAGTGATTATGGGGGCGGAAGTCCCGGGGTCAAACCCATGGGTTTCTTCTCCATACACATATTTGTTATAACATTTAATATATGGTATGGTTTTGTGCACATTTTATGTTTTAATACATATCACAATACATATATGCGCGCGATTTGTTTTAATACATATCATATTTGATATATGGTTGCGCGATTTGTGATATAGTTTATATATGCGCACAAATATATGGTATATATTATAGTTTTAACATATATTTCGACGCACTTCATATGTTTTCTCATATGGTATGGTTTATATCACATTTGAACTATGATATGGTTTATATATATTGGATTTATGATATGGTTTTAATACCAAGGGGGACTCGGTGTTGGCAAGGTCAAGGGCTACCACCCCTTTTTTTTTCCAAAACCATTTTTAACCATATTTTGAACATTTTAACCCATTTATAATCTTTTTTTACGAAACTTCCCTTGCTCATATCTTTGTCACCTAGAGGTCGTTTTTCCTGAAACGAACCTCATCGGAAAGATGTTGATGAGCTCTTCCACTTTGTAAGATTTACTTTGCCATTTGAATACTTTAACTCTATTGAATTTTGATATGATCCACCTGGATCAATGTCACCCTTGACTGATAGCCTTCCAATTCCTTCGATCTTATGGTCACAATGTGTCCACATAACCCCTTGGATCTACAACCTCCATTACCTCATAACTTTGAAAGGGGATTCGTGGTGTGAATCCCTCCTTGCTCCCAGAGTGGTCAATGTTGGGCTGACCTTGGTCAAGATCTGATGGTCATGAAATATCTCTAGATATGTGGTTCTAGTTACTTCGTACCTCTGACCTTCGGCGGTGGGGGGGGGTGGTTGATGTTATAGCATCTATGTTCTCCCAAAGTGGGACTTCGCTAAAGTTTCCTTGGTGTAGATCCAATGACTAAGGGGACTCCCAAATACTCTTGAATTAGTGGTTTGCGTTACTTCACGATAACTGAATGGGTCAAGGTTTAATGGTGGGGAAATTCTATCTGTCTTAGACAAGGAAATGACCAGGCACCAATCGACCTTATGGGTAGCAGCAACCATCAGTTTCCTTTAACCAAATTATAAATGGTAGGGTCGAAACACTCTGGAGCTCTGAATTCCCGAAGTTCCGAAGCCAGAAGGTTGAACTCCTTTCAGGCCTAGCATAGGATTCCCAGACCTTGGTCACATGGGTCCTTTGGAAACTCGTGTGGGTTACAAGCTAATTCCTTTGGCCATAAATGGGTTAAGGATGTGGGTATGAGCCCTTGGTCATACGATGAAGAGTCTGAAGGAGGCGCCCTCCTTCCACAAAGTTTGAACTTGAAATTCCCTCTAGGGTAGATTCAATAGGTTGACAAGACTTAAACATTCCAATAAATCCTACCCTGACCCTCTTGTAGGCTTACGTCCCATGACTCTTTAATTGCTAAATGGAGGAAAACATACTACCCTTCGAAAGAATGAGTTCAGAGGGGGATAATACCTACATCTACCTTATTCATTCAATACAACAATCATTCATAAACAGATAAATATATGCATCCAACCATCATTTCCATTTCAATATAGAGAGTATGAAGATACTTATCAGAAACCAGAAACCATGAAGCGATTGCTAAAAGGGGTTCTTGTTTCCACCCAATCATAGGCACAACCACTCCTGATGGATTTATCGCTGGCCACCCACAAGCTAGACCATTATTCTCTGAGAGAGACTCTTTCTTCTTTCTCAATGACAGTCAGGGATGGAGGTTACTATCCTCCTCCCATGGGACCTTGGAAACCGATTTTCTCTATACCAAGAAAGGAGGTCTACACGAGTACTTCCATAGTCACTTTTAAGCCTCGTTTATCAACATGTAATGAAAAACCTTACTAGTCACTTCTTGCACCCAGAATGATCTTATTTCTCATTTCTTCCTCAAACCAAAGAGTTGTAACTGCTCTTTTCTCTTCTCGAGATTGGTGTCTCAACTCTTCTTTTTTGTGGATATATTATTTCTTAGTTTTCCATCTCTCCCCATGAATTACCTCTTTCTTTATTTTCTTAGTAACGTTGCATGGGTCTGAATCCCCAACTCGTGGTCAGGTATGGAAGTATTGCATATGGGTACACTTCCCCATCTCCTCGTTAAATATTGAGGAGGACTCTTCCAGCTACCACTCTAACTGGTAATTCATTTCTGGGTTAGAGAATTGTTCTGGGTCTAAGCCATTAGTTCCAGTAAGGTACTGGTTTGGTGTTTTCGTATCAACCAGTTCTGATTCCCCCCCACCATATCTCTCATAGAATCCATTGTCTATATTGGAAAACCCCCCTTTCATCAGTTATTCAACACTTATCCATTTTATATTAATAACATAAAATACATACATTGACCTTTTATACAAAGGTTCATCAAATCAAACATTAACAAATATCTAGTCTACCATAGTCTCTTGGTCATTTAGAGTTATATTTGCAAACTGGGGGAAACAAGGGTATTACAATCCCCTCCCCCTTAAAGTAACATCGTCCTTGATGTTCTATCTGTTGATGTGCTCTGTATGAACATAAGTAAATAAAAATGGATATGCATGTTTCATGGCATCATCCATTTCCCATGTAGCCTCATCTGGGCCAAAGTGTTTCCACTGCATGTTGACCTGTGCAATGGTTATGTTCCCAAGTGGGGTTTCTTTCCTATCTATTATGCATTGAGGTTCTAGCAGGAATTCTCCCTCTGGTTCCACTTGAATCACAAACTAGTCAATAATATGATTAGAATCATGTACATATTTCTTTAATAACAAAACATGGAAAACATCATGTGCCTTCACTGTGGGAGCTGGAAGTGCTATCCTATAGGCTACAAGTCCCACTCTATTCAAAATATCAAAGGGTCCACAATATCGAGGGGCCAACTTGGCACAAGATCCCATTCTCAAGGATATTTTCCTGGGTCTAACTTGGAGATATACATGATCCTTTGTTTTGAACTCTCTAGGAGTTCGCTTCCTATATGAATAGATTTTCTTGTCTATCCTGATATATTTTCAGATTATGCTTTATCTAAATTAATTGTTGTTCCATTTATTTCAGCATGTCTGGCCTGATTGTAATTCTATCTACTAGATTATCCCAACTGAATGGAATCTTGCACTGTCTACCATAGAGGGCCTTGAAAGGGATCATCTTCAATGACTCTTTATAGCCATTGTTGTAGGTAAAATCTACCAGTGATAGGTAGTCTTCCCACTTCTTAGGTTGATGCATTAAATGCATCCTTAACATGTCTTCTAACACTTGGTTTACCCTTTCTGTTTGCCCATCGGTTTGAGGGTGATAGGATTTACTAAATAGAAATTTAGTTTCAAAACCAACGAATAAATATTTCCAAAAGTTTGAAGTAAATTTCATATCTCTTTCAGATATTATCTCCTTAGGCATGCCATGTAGCCTAAATATTTCTTTCATGAAAATATTGGTGATATCTATTTCCTTGAAAGTTGACTTGACGAGAATGAAGTGAGAAGACTTGCTCAATTTTTCCACCACTACCATGATGGCGTCATTCTGTTTGGCCGATTTTGGTAATCCCATGATGAAATCCATGGAGATGCTTGATGAGATCACTGAAAAAGAAATTCCAAAGGAACCAGAAAATCAAAATGTACAACAACAGGAGCAAAAGGTACCTCAAACACCTACAAGTGTTGTTAGAAGATCTACAAGGTTAAGTATACGCCCTGAACGATACTCTCCTTCATTATATTATTTATTGTTGACTAATTTCGATGAACTAGAACATTATGAAGAGGCAATGCAGGTAGACACCAAAAAGAATTGGGAGCAAGGCATGAAAGAGGAAATGGATTCCTTGGCAAAATAACCAGACTTGGGACTTGGTTCAATTGTCTGTGGGAAAAAGAGCATTGCAGAATAAATGGGTTTACAAGTTGAAGGAAGAAGATGGAGGAGAAAAGTGGTACAAGGCTAGACTTGTTGTAAAGGGGTTTGCACAAAAGAAAGGTATAGATTTTGATGAAATATTTTCTCCTGTTGTTAAAATGACTTCAAT
>JASDQU011026111.1:18157-41564 GCA_032191745.1 Picea mariana
GGATAGCAGTGGACCCTGAGAATATTAAAGCCATTAGGGAATGGTTGGTACCAAAGAATGTGACAGAGGTCCGATCATTCATGGGCCTTGTAGGCTACTACAGGAGATTCATTGAAGGATTCTCAAAGATAGCACACCCAAACACTTCCTTGCAAAGAAAATGTATGAACTTTCAGTGGATGTCGGACTGTGAAATGAGATTCCAACATTTGAAATAGTTGTTGACAAGTGCTCCAATACTAAGAATTGTAGACCCAAATGAATATTTCATCGTATGCACAGATGCATGTAATGAAGGACTTGGTGGAGTCCTCAGTCAAAATGGATTTGTGATATGTTATGAATCAAGGAAGTTGAAGGAGCATGAGAGAAACTATGCCACTCATGATTTGGAGTTGGTAGCCATAGTGCATGCCCTAAGGAAATGGAGACACTACCTCATGGGAAAAAGGTTTGAGCTAAGAACAGACCATAATGGTTTGAAATATTTATTTGATCAACCAAATCTAAATGATAAGAAAAGAAGATGGTTATAATTTCTAAGTGAATATGACTTTGATATAAAGCATATCAAAGGGAAGGAAAATAAAGTGGATGATGCACTCAGCAGCAAGGTGCATGAGCTTCATGCTACAACCATCAGCATGTATCAGACGGATGTTAAAAGAAAAATTATGGAGGCTGGAAATACAGATTTATAGTACAAAGAATTGATAGCAAAATTATAGCAAGGTAAGACACCACAGAAGATGGATAGTTATAAGTTGGGAGTACATGGAATACTATTGCACAAGAGTAGAATTTTTGTACCAATGTCCAGGACTTGAAACATATAATTTTGCATGAGATGCATAATGTTCCTTATGCAGGTCACCCTGGATATCAGAAAACCATAGCAGCGGTCAAGAGCCAATACTTTTGGCCAGGTATGAAGAGAGAAATTGTAGAATACAATGCTAAGTGTATGGAATGCCATAAGGTTAAAACAGAGCATAGGCACCCAACAGGATTGTTGCAACCTTTGCCCATTCCTGAATGGAAGTGGGAAGTAGTGACCATGGATTTTATTACAGGATTTCCCAGAACATGCAAGCTACATGATTCGATTATGGTAGTGGTGGACAAGCTTACAAAAGATGCCCATTTTATTCCACTAAAAACTACTCTCAAGGCAGTGGATGTCGTTGATATTTTCATGAAGGAAGTAGCACGATTGCATGAAATTCCCAAAATGATTGTGTCTGAAAGAGACCCAAAATTCACCTCGAATTTCTAGAAAGGATTGTTCAAAGGATTCAGAATGAATCTGAACTTTAGTACAACTTACCATCCTAAAACTGATGGGCATATAGAGAGGGTGAATAGAGTGATAGAGGATATGTTGAGAATGTATGTGATGGATAAACCATCAAAATGGGAGGATTATCTACATTTAGTAGAATTTGCTTACAACAATGGGTATCAGACATCATTGAAGATGACCCCATTTGAGGCACTTTACGGTAAAAGGTGAAATACTCCAGTAAGATGGGATAACCCAACTAATAGAAAAGTAGTCGGGCCAGAGTTGCTTAAGGAGATGGAGGACCAAATGTTAAAAATTAAGCAAAATTTGAAAGCTTCCCAAGACAGACAGAAAAATTATGCAGATAAAAATCGAATCCACATAGAATTCGAAGTGGGTGACCATGTTTTCCTGAAAGTGAAAGCTAACAGGAATTCCCTGAAGCTGGGAAGTTGTGCCAAGTTGGCAACTAGATTTTGTGGACCATTTGAAATTCTAGAGAGGATTGGTCCAGTTGCTTATATGATTGCATTACCTACATCTATGTCTGTTTATAATGTATTCCATGTATCATTGCTAAAGAAATACATACTGGATTCTAATCATGTTATTGATTGGAATGTTATTCAGGTGGAGCAAGAAGGCGCTTTCCAAGTGCACCTGGTGCACATTTTGGATCGAAAAATCAAACAACTCTGGAAATGATCCATAGGGATTTTAAAGGTCCAATGGACCTGGTACGGACCTGAAGATGCTACTTGGGAGCATAAGGATGCAATGTGGGTAGAGTACCCACATCTTTTTGAAAAATTTTGAAAATTTTGTTGTATATCGATACATGATGCACTGAGGACAATGCATAAATAAGGGGAGGGGATTGTAATGTCCCTCGGCAGATCCCAAATGTAAATATAATCCAAGTATATTAAGCTAGTGAGTTTTTTAGACATCATTTTTGTAATACACCTTCCATGGCATGGTGCGCACATATACTACGCAGTAAAGTGATGTAATGTGCACATTCTGGATACCACGCGTAGTAACTAGAGCGTGGAAAACCTTGAGGTCAGCAGATACCGTGTGCAGTAACTAAAGTGCCCGCAATATTAAGGTCATCGAACCTTTATGTATATGATATGCGTAATAGGCTGGTGAGGCAGTATTATAAGCCGGAATGCTTATGTTTTGAAATTAGGCCAGAGCACCTAGATGTTAAAGGCCAGTGCGTCTATTTTGTATATGTTTCATGATTAATATAAAATACATCATTGCGCGTAGACCGACCATGATAAAAGAGAAGGGGTACTAGATTCCAACCAAATCGGTAAAGGGAGGGCTTAAAGTTAAGAACAAGGCTAAGCTAGAGAGCTTAAAGCTGAAAAGGAATATTATATTAATATTTCTTTAAAAACATAAAGTACGAATAATTAATTTATCCTAAGTCCTAAAGTAAGGGACAAATGTATGAGAGCAGCTTCCAACATGACAAGTGTCAAGTTGGAGACATGCATACTTATTGCCGAGACTTAGTTCCTTTGGGGGAATTGTCCATTGTAGAGGGGGTAAAACCTTAACATTTTTCCTGCAACCCGAGAACCAGTTTCGTAATACATTCTCTGAATACCTGAGCTACCGTGTGTTTTCCTACAACCGTACCTAGACCAAAGTGATAACCATTCCTGTTGGTGTTCCTATCAGCTTGGGAGCGAAATTGAAGAGGCAGGTTGTCAGGCCCGTGAGCAATTCTCTGAGTGGGATAATTGTTGAGGATCGATTCCTGAAGGTGATAAACTGCGGCTACAGTGCTCTGAGACTTCCGGTCCGGCTTGTTGTTGAAGCCCTGGAAGGGAAGTGGGGCAGCCGAAGGATTGTTGAGCAGAGAAGGGGCACACTTCCTTGGGTGGGACAGGCATGTGGGGAAGGAGAGGTTGTAGGCTGTGGTTGAGTGAACACCTGAGAGGGATTCTTTCCAATTGACCGTGAACCTATAGCCTGGCTAGTAATCCCTTTCTCGGTTGGAGTCTATTCCCAGCTCGGGGGTGACTCACTATTAAGAGTGATGAACAGTGTAGTCTAAGGCTGGGAGGTTCATGGACGGTCTACACGTATTTGGTGACATTCTCACTAAGATAAGTATCGATTATGTGATGAGTTTATATGCTGCATTGTGATCTATGTGTTATTGTATGGATTTTATGGTTTGTGTGAGCATAGTTGTCCGTATGTTTGAGGGTATACCCTGTACACATTGCATGACTGTGTTTTCTGTTAATTTAGTCTATAATCATATATTTACATATTGAAACTATTTATTTATGCTTTATATAAGAAGCTTCTGCTAGAGAATTGTATGTATATGTTTAATTGCATGCAGTCAATATGTATATTTTTCTGTGTGTATATACGTATATAAAAGAGAAAAAGTTATGTGACATAGCTCGGTTAAATACTAGGTGCGTTACAACCTGTTGTCAGAACTAAGTTAAGTGTCTGAGTAGTGGCATCCCCCGGCATGTTGGTGGTCAGGGTATGTTACAAGGCCCTTGACATTGTAGGACCAATTTCACTCATGTCCCGTAAAAATAACTATATTTTGGTTTGTACAGACTATGTCACCAAGTGGGTAGAGGAAAAATCCCTATTCAGGGCTACAAAAAAGTCTGTTGTTGAATTCATATATGAAGACATCTTTACCTACTTCGGTGTCCCTCATGAAATTGTTATAGACCAAGGCACTCAATTCAATTCCAATCTGATGAGAGAGCTCACAGAGAAATATGGGATTAAACATTGTAAATCTTCTCCATACCACCCGCAAGCTAATGGTCAGATAGAATCTACAAAAAAAGTCATGGAAGCTGTCTTGACCAAGACTGTTCAATTACATCACCAGGATTGGGCTGATAGGCTTCCAGAGGCTTTGTGGGCATACAAGACCACCTGGAGAAATACAACTGGGCATACCCCTTTATGAGCTAGTGTACGGGAAACAAGTACTTCTACCAATAGAATTCCAAGTAAGGACCTTTCGTATTTCCATAGAATTGGGATTGAACTTGGATGAGGCTCAGAAAAAATGATCCCTACAATTGAATGAGTTGGATGAGAATAGGCAATATGCCATCCAACGAACAATATTAGTCCAATACCAGAAGAGCAAGTGGCATGACAAGTTTATTAAGAAGAAACATTTCCAACCTGGTGATTGGGCTTTGTTGTTTGACTCTTGATTCAAAACCTTCAAAGGAAAACTCACCACCCGGTGGTTGGGCCCTTACAAGATAGACACTTTATATGACAATGGAGCTGTAAAAATCAAAACAATTTATGATGGACAAGTCTCCTTTGTAGTAAATGGACACTGACTTAAATTTTATCATAAGCCCATTTACAAAGAGGATTTTCTACAGGTCATGTCAACTGACAAGGCATTGGCCTTAGTAGATGGGGAAGTCCCCCCTTATTCTTGAAAAATTTTCTGAATTTTCTACTGTCCATATGTAAATAGTTTTTGAATTTTGTTAATAAAGCAATTCTAGAAATTTGTGTAAGTATTTATTTCACCAGGAGTAGATAGTTTCAAGGAAATATAAAAGAAGGATTTTTCTTCAAAACATTGTTACACTTTAATTTTGTTGTCTTCTAAGCATCAAATGAATATTGACTTACTGTAATTAACCATATTTTTGCAAAATTTTTATTTTCTTAAGGCATTCCAAAGCAGTTTCTCTTGAAACTCTTCACCACTGTATAAGGAAGTGATAACATAACCATTAATCTTAGAGGTCTCTCGTACAGTTTTTTTCAAGAAACCTAAGTAAGTGAGTAAAGTGCCTTTATTAAAGAGTAACAAGGAGGTCTAATTAGTGGTTAGTCATGGAAACATCACAATAACTACAAAAGAAGAAAGTGATTTGAGCCTAGAGATACCTTTCTGTTCTTTCTCAATGGTACCATCCAATACATACTAAATAGCTTGATTATATCATATCTTTAGATAGGCCACCTCCACTTAAGTACCCCTTACATCGGGACAATCACTAAGTAATATAATGGAAATTCATCCTCTAACATAAATACCATCCCATGGAAAGTTGTCCCCCCATCTTCTTGCATAAAGCAATCTTATAATAAAATCTTAAAAGATGGAGGGCCAGTCTTTGAGGGTGTAAGAGGCTAACCCATCGGGATACTAAACAGGTCTACTGGTAGCAGGTACTGGCCTGTGGTATGACTAGGTAAACCCATCGGAGTACTGAACAGGCTTGCTGGCAGTAGGGCATTCTACCTAGCGAGGATGGTAATCTGACAAAAAAACAAATAATAAATAATAAACTTGTCCTGATGTACGACATTGTTTGCAGACAAAGCTGACATGAAGTATGTATGGTTAATCTAAGGTTAATTAACTCCATAAACTTGCCATTGGGAACTAAATCTAAGACTATCTTGAAACTCTCTTGCCTACCTCTTCTTATCTATATATAGGATCTCTTATCCTATAGGTGGGGCCATTTTCTAACCGTCTTGTCAAACCAATCTGTGAAATTTATCTTTACACTTGACTTACTATAAATCTTCGGCTATTGGGGGAACTGACTGATTTCCTATACTTTTGATTGTGAGGTGTCACAATACTTAGGTGTGGGGGAGGGGTTCATGAGTTGAAAAATGATCATTTCCTAGAGAAATAAATATTTATAAGAATTTTTGTATTATTTTCATGATACAAGTTATTACATCAACAGTCATTTTTGAAGTGCTAAACTCCCATGTGCTATAAATTGTTGAACATATACTTAACAGACCACTTTATCGGTTTATTTTTTGTTACAAACTGTTCATTATAGGTTTTACATTACATGTCCTATGCTTGCTAGAAGTTGTTCATTGTAGGTTTGACATTACATGTCCTATGCAAGAGGATTGAGTGAGCATAGTGGAAAAATCAACAACAAGGGAGCATTTTGCCTCTGCTCTTAACCACTGTGATTGTCAAAAACATTTCAATATTCCAGGGTATCCATTACAGGAAGTAAAAATGTATTTAACACAGAGGTGTCGTATGAAGTGTCATATGAGGTGTCGTATGAGGTTCTAAACGAAGTGCCATATGAATTTACACACCAGTAATTGTCCACAATTCCAGGTAATTAGGAATCAATGACATTTAATTGAATTGGTTGTAGGCAATTAAGAGTGAGGATGCAAACTTTAGACATGTTCATGATCAAATGTTCAAGTCAAAACACTTGGACATTGATCTAACTGTGCATCATTAAGCTTGCCCCCCAAAAGTTTCCTTTGAATTCGAAATTGCTCACACATGGAAAATTGTGTGCGCATGTGTGCAACCAATTCCACCCTAGGCGCATTCAAAAACGGGCTGGGGTTACCTATTATCCCAATTCACCACTACCATTCGCATTTCCCCTGTCTTAGAAAATGCGCTCGGCCTCTGTCATTCCTTCCCCTATTCAAATTGTGCTCGGCCCTTGCTTGATTCTTTCCATTCATTGGCCTTATCACACCCTCTCTTGGTGAATTTCTCCTATGTTTATATCTTCACACAATGCCCAAGAGGTATGAACCCTCTTCCTATGCAGATATTTTCGCCATTCCTAAGTTTGCACATTGTAGAGAGGTGTTTTTGGGCGCAGGATGGGGGCCATTCTTATCCCACTTGCAGGGCCACGATGATGGCATATCCACGCAATTTTCCCTTGGTTTCTATGGGAAGACAGCGCATGTGGGGTCTCTTACCTTTGGGGTATTATAAGAGTCCATTGTTCTGGCCACGAAGCTTCCAAGAATGGGAGATAGATGGTTCAAAAACCACCAGTTGCTGCGCTCAAGTTATAACAAGGTTTTTAGGCCTGAATTCTAGAACATCTCAGGAGAAAAAGGATATTCTAAGGAATGGATAAAGGAGGAATTGATCAACCCTCTCATCATCATCACTAGGTTGATCACATGTGAAGGTAGATATTCCACTTTCAAAGCCTGTCATTTCAGATTGCTAGCTCATTTTCAGTTCAACAAACCTTTGAATTTTCCCTTCTAATTTCTAAAGAGCTTGGAGAAGATGTCCTCTCAAGTGAGGAAGAATGTAACTAACCCCCACAACAACCTCTTTCACCATGTATTAATCAAACTCCTTGTTCTAGCCAAATTAGAGAAACAGGGGAAAACTTGGGATGCATTCATCTATCAATTTGCAAACCCTCACTTGACAATTAAGACTCGAAAAAAGCCACTTGGCCTAAGGACCATCTCTCCATCCAAGCCCCTCTCTCCAAGGACTCCAAACCCCCCTGCACAAACCATTTCTTTACCGGACCAATTCAAAAAGCTTGTTGATACCCATGCATCCTTATCGGGTAAAAAGACCAAGAATAAATATCAAAAGAATCCTATTTCTAACCTTCAGATGCCTTCAATATCTCTTGATCCCACACCTAAAAATCTCCAAGAAGTGATTCAACAATCCTTTCTTATAGTTCCCACAAATAGGAGAGAATCCAACCGATTTGACAAAAGGCCCTTTCGAAAGAGTACTCGGAGCACAAGAGAAAAACCTTATGCAAAACCCATGTCTGCTTCAGACCCTATCCAAGTGTCCTCCAATCTTGAGAGTCGTCACAAGAGACTTACGAAAGTTTTTGTGGATGGATTAGAGCCACAAAGAAAGACAAAATCAGAACCTACCTCTCCTTATCAACCCCCTACTTCACCTATGCCTACCCTAGATCCTAAGAATGATAGATTGTCCACATATTTCAAAGGATCTAAGCCTTCCTTCGAAATAAATGATTTTTCCCCAGCCATTGAGAAGCTACAAAAAAAGAATTCTGAGCTGCTCCAACAGTTGGAAGAAAGGAAGACAATAGACAAACGCATTCATCATGATAATGCAGTCCTCCAAGCAAATTTAAAATCCCTTCAACAGTTGGTTGATGAGATGACCAAATCCAACTGTAGCCTCAGAGCACAACTGAAGCAACACAAGAGGCATAAGGAAAAGTCTTCACAACAAGAAGGAGAAGCTTCTAAAGTTGATCCTCCTTAACAAGCTTAGTCATGAGGGGTAATTTCTTTTTGTTTGCAGTGGGACCTGCAAAATCATAAGTGTGGGGGTAATGTTGGGCTCGAGATATGATCGATTTTATGACACTAATTAGATACTTTTGTCGAATGTATATATGCGTTTTCATGTTTTGGAGAAGTTTTTGAAGAGATTTTGTGCCAAAATGCTATGATCCACACCAGGTATGCATAATTCATGTTTTATGATGATATTGAGTATAATTTAGTATGATTTTATGTGTCTAGGAATCTAATTCTCATTTTTTGGTGTCACGGGGAAAAATCACATCTTGTTTTTTCTTCCGGCACTCAATTCGGTACTCCATCCGGCACTCAGTCTAGTACTCCATCCGACACTCCGTCCTGCACAAAAACGATGGGCGATTTGGCGATTATGGTATTGGTAGCCAGTGATGGGTGAATCAAAGACATGGGTTCTACTCGTGCTCATTCCCTCCAGCCACTGAACTATTGACAACTCGATTTGGGTTTTTATGTTGGGTGATTATTGGCTCGCTTCATTTCGGCAGTTAGGGCATCATTAAATGTAATTTACTGTTTTTAGAAGAGGTTCGACCCTCTAGTGGTCGACCTCTCAGTTTGTAAAGCTTATAAATACCACCTCAGTGGTAAGACAAAAGTTAAGAAGTTGTGTGTTAGAGACAAAAATGATTTTAGCTCTGTTTTGCCATTTTTGTTTTGCCAGATTGTGTAAAACCTGTGTTTTTAAGTTTTAATGGTGAAATCGCTTTGTTGATTTTGTGGTGTGCATCTGAGGAGTGACCACGAGTTGCTGGGGGGGGCACCAGCAATCTGGGTAACTATTCTATGAGTTTTTTTGTGGTTTGAGTAGCATAGATGTCTTTTTATTCTATTTTTTGTATATGAATTGTTATTTTACTTTTTTGTTATATAACTTGTTGTTTATGGTTTAATTGGTTTAATTTAGTTTTGTAGGTTAATATGAAGGATCTTGTTAATATGAAATGACTTTGTAGATGATATGAGCAAGCTTGCAAGCTTAGGCACTAACCCCCTGTGTGATTAGATGATAGATTAGGATTTCTTTATGTTGAAATAGAGTTTAAAATCAAGTTTAAAATAGAAGTTTAAAACAGAGTTTTAAGAATAGAATTTTAATTCATGCTTTCTTTAACAAGGCTTCGGTGGATGGATAATGTTAGCTTTAGTTTTTATTTGCAGATTGCTTACTCAATTAATATTTAGTCTTTTCTTATCTAGTTGTTACTTAATTTGCTCATTTGTTTACTTGTCATATGCTAGAATAATGTTTATTTTTTGTTTATAAGCATTTCTCTTTTTGCAATTTGAATTGTCAAATAGAACTAGTTTAGTTTACTTCATGCAATTTCTTTCCTAGATTTAGGTTGCAATTTATTTCCTAGATTTAGGTTGCAATTTCAATTTGTAGTTAATGATTGAATTTAGTTATGATTTTTCTTACGTAGTATAGAGTGCAATTGAATTTCATAATCTCTTTATAACTATTGATGATTAATGCATGATTAAAAATCACATGGATATGCAGGATAATTGATGTTGTTTCTCTAATGGTTAAGTTCTCACTGGATTGCCTAATTCACACTTTTCACTTTTCTATTGAAGTCAATATCGAGCTTATCCCTCTTGAATTATCTTTCGTTGTTAAGTGCCATCATGATATTATAAAACACCGGAGACATTCACACAACCATCAACACTATGTTTGAGTTTTCATAGATTAGCAGATAGTTTTCTTTCTTTTATAGGATAGATAGTCTTTTGATTTGGTAGGTTAAAGAGTAGTTTTCTTATCATAGAGATTAGTTGTTAATTGCTTCTATTATCATAATGCTTTCAATTTAGTATATTTCCTTTTGTATTAGAAATAGTTGTGAAGATTAGTTTAAGAATAGAGTTCACTTGCCTCTTAGCTTAGTTAGTTGCTTATTGGGTAGTCTTAATTAGTTTACTTGCTATAGAATTTATCCTAGGTTAGTTAGTTGTTTATTTGCTTTAATAGGTTAGTTTCTTACTTGTCTATTCTTGCTTTGATAGTGTAGTTGCTTGTTTATTTACTTGCTTTCATAGGATAGTTGTTTATTGAATTTAAGTAGGTTAATTACTCTTAGTTTGTTGTTGCTATTTGCTTATTAGATGAATAGTTTTCTTTTTCTTATTGTTATGAATGAACTAGTTTGCTTTAAGTAGGGTTTTCATTTGTTTTCCTAGAACTATCCATCGATCCTATGTTCAAAGGTTACTTAGGGTACATAGTTTGAATTCCTTAGTAGGGTTTGATCATTAGATAGCTTTGCTTGAATATATTAGCCCTTAGATAGCCACTTCCATAGTTAGACTATACTACTACCAGCCCTTCTACCTTGGCATATATTTTGCTACAACTCTAAGTTTACTTACCCCGGGTTGACAATTTAATTGAGGGTTTTTAGTGTGTTTTTAGTGCATATAGAACACTCATCACACACAATACCAGAGAATTCTAGCTTCCCAACTCGCCTTGCAAGGTCGAGCTACCACTCGTTCTCTGAGTTGGGTATCCCCAACTCTCACAAGAAAATTTTAGTCAAGATAAATTCCGACAACGTAACCTTGCGCATACCAAACATGATCCCTACTCCTCCTCTGCCATCCTTTTTATAGAGTTTCTTTAATGATTATTTTCCCAAACCCTCATTAGATTCTTTTTATTAAATTTAATTAGGATAAACCTCCCCCGTACACTTGTCACTCGATCCCTTAGTCGCACCATAAAATCAATTTATTAATTAATTAAATTATCCTATTTCCCTCACCCACCTAAAAGTGTTCCTAAAAACACTCCTCGGTGTCCCTTTATTCCCTTACATTTATTAAATGACTTACACCTTACTTAAAGCCTAGTTGAGTTCACAAATAGAAAGTTCCAAAGGCTAGATTCCCTACTAAGTTAGACATTCCTCTTTTTCTTTAAGTTTCCCCTTTTCTTTAAGTTTCCCTTTCTCTTTAAGTTTCCCCTTTTTCATTTTAACTAAGGTCAGAATTAGCAAGTTTAGACAAAAGAAACGATTTGCCCTTTTAATAATTTAATTCTCCATTATAATTTTTACTGTAATAAATAATGTTTGAATTTTATTTACCCCCTTCGTGTTACATGTCTATTTATTTTTTCTTTGATCACATGTTCTACTTAGACCTAGGTTTTAATTTCACTAGGTTGGGCAAAAGTTTTTAAGGGAACAATTATTTATTAACTTTACTCATGCCATCATTTATTTTAAGGAGGACCAGGTCCTAAGGAGGCACAGTTTTCTAGGTACTAGGTTTATTTTCTTACCTGAGTTAAAATCACGACGTGCCCTTCAAGACACACTATGTGCTCCAAGGGTTCCACTCGCTTGCATTCATTTTTATTTGTGAGACGTGCCCTTCAAGACACACTACTTTCTCCAATGGTGTCACTCGCCTCTTGACTGAATTTGGTAGACGTCAAACCCCTGGAGTCAATACTCCATCAGGTGATCTTGTGGGAGACTAAAGGCCTCTAAGGAATAAGGAACCTGCCTTATTGTGTGCCCCTTAGAATCATTGTGAGCGACTGTCACAGTCTTCCCTCACAGCATCGCGGGTCTCTCAAACTAGGTAATCGTTAACCTATAGTTCGAGCCATGGCGGGAGTGCTAGTAGGTTGTGGCAGGGCTGCTACCACGCCTCTCCCTCAATGTCTTTGGTTGTCGTGAACGCCCCCTTTACTTCAAATGTGAGTCTGGTTGGAAATCTATCGTTAGCCTGCATCCATCAACGAAACATGTCAACAATAACAATCAACATCATAATATCTAATCATATGTCACATATGTAATATCAAAAAATTAAAACCATAATATTCCACTTCCTGACTTGATTTGGATTCCAAGGAGATCCATCGATGTCGTTGGCATCCTCTAATGTCCAGATTCCTGCACACTCAAAAGAACCCAGTTAATTTCACTTGTCGATGTAATTATAGAAAAAATAGCATATCATCAGATCCACAATATCTCATAATCATAATCAAAACAACCAATTGTATAAAGAACCAGATCACTTGCATGCAAGTGTCCTCAAAGAATAAGTCTGCTCAATGCGTGCAAGAGCGAGATGTTACAATCCATTCCTTTTCATCAACACGCTCCACATTCACTTTCAGACCTTGAGTTTTTTGCCTAGCAAACTCATATTCCTTCACAATCAACCAATATTGAATCTCCTCCTGAGATGGATACCGCCTCATTCTCTTCCTTCATCATTCGATACAAAACCTTCAGATCCTGGCAATGGAACCATTTGTTGGCTCTTTCCATGATTTTGTTTGTCCTTCTTAATGTTGTGGGGTTGAAGACCTAGGGTTCATCCAGAGTTGACCAATAAAATCCCCAAGGCATTCAAATATTAATCCTCAGCCATATATTAAATAAGGTCTGACCTTAGATGCCATGAGAATAATAGAGACCATATTGTCTTGTGTCAGTGATGAAGAATTATTTACATGGGAATCCATTCGGGTTGGCATTCATTCATTCCATTGCACCAAGATTAAAAAATAACAACATGTAACAACAACACATAGATTCATTTGACACATGATCAATACATCATAGAATAGAAACAAATACATATTTTATTATCGTTACTCAATCAATTATAGACATACATTAAGCAACTCATCGATTGACAACAACATTGCCCTGTGCTCTCATATGTTTTCTTAGTACCTCATTACATAGCACCATGTGTTTTCTCTCAGAACCTATGGATATTACAGAACTAACCTTACAACCAAATACATTGCAAAAAATAGGCTCAAATCAAGTTCAAAGACATTGAAAACAATAACCAATCACTAGCCAACCAACTAAGTAACTCTTTTTTGTTGTTGTTGTTCCTTTTATCTTCTTCTTTGTTCTAGAACTCTGGCAATTTCATTTCTACTCCACTCGCTCCTATGACTTCCATTACCACACACTTCTGTCACCCACATGCAATCCACATAGCCTATTTGGACTCATGATAGTCTCAAATACCTTGCCATATCATCTCCTTACTAATCCACGATCCCTCGTGCTTCCTGAATTAATCATTTGTGAATATTTCTTGAATATTCTTTTCTTGATTCCAGGGTGCAAGTGGTGTCTTCTTAATTTTTGGTGTGCATCACAAAACTTGAACTGGAACACATTGGAAAAAATCGAACTATTGTGCATTAGAAAAACATGGACTAGTGATCACGCCTCATGTCACCTATTATGCAGTTGTTGGAGTGCACACAAAAACTAAAATGCACACAGAACTTTGTTTGTACACGTACATGATATTTACAAAAAACTTTGGGTTCCAACAACAACATGGAAAATCATGGATGTGAGGAAGATAATAGAGTATGCAATTGTTCCCTTTGTATACAAATGATTTGAAGCAAAGTAATGAACACCTTCTTGATGCAACTCATGGGTTCCAAATGTCACAATTATAGATGTGAAAAGGTGTCACCAAAGTGTGAAAGGAACAAATATTACCTAGAATATCTATAAATTAATGCTCCAAGCATTGTCTCTTCAAGGTTGTTTGCATTGTGTATTCCTTTCTCAATCTTTATTATGCTACAAGTATCTTTATGGAAGATGAATTAGACTATAACACTAAGGTAAATGTAATATGCCACCATTTATGTCTTGTTTCGTTTATGTTATTGTTATATATCTAACCTTGACTTGTGATTTTTGAGTTGTTGAATTAGTGGATATTAAGTGTCATTGATGAAACACCATATTGGTTAGTCTTTAATGAAACAGTTAGAAGGTGATCTATTGGTTAGTAATTAATGTGATAATTGTGTTAGATCTAGAATCACTATATAAAGGTTTCTAAAACTACATTGTTAAAGGCTTGTGTGACTAATGTAAAATTCTAGCGAGTGGCCATGAGCACCAATGCATGGCCAATGTAATACATTGTAAAATCATGTAATGGAATATTTGGTTGGCATGGAGATTTATCCCCAATGAGTGCCTCTCTACTATAAAATTGGTGTCTATATTTTATTACTAATGTGTTTTATTTATTTATCTTGGTTTCTAACATGGTATCAACCCCTTATTATAATATGAATATATTAGAGAAAACATGGTTTCCTATGCATGTTAATTTTGTGTAATCAATGTAAGTGAACAATGAAGTATTTTTTGCAAGCTTGAATTCACTTTAGAGACACTCTATGAATCTCTAGATCAAATCTAATGAAGAATGAGGTTAGCTCTAGAATATGATACATGATTTTCCTTGAGGTCTCACACTTTAATATCATGTACTTTAGTTTTTTCATTGTGTCTTTCATTACATAGTGTAATATTTTAAATGAATTTTGGGCTTCCCACTTCATTGAGGTGAGTGGCATGGAATAAATGAGCCACCATCCTTACACCTTATAAAAACAATGGGGTTTCAAAGACAAGCCATAAGGAAAGAATACCAAACACTAAAAGAAACACAAACCAATCACCATGTGAAATGAGAAGAGGAAGACAAAGGTAAACAACAAGGTGGAGTCAACAAAACCTCAAGGGAGAAATTGGTAAAAATATAACAAAATTGTCAAATAAGAATATTTCTTGGACACGGATTAACTTTTTTGAGGCGACTTGGTGAGCTTTCTTGCATACAAGGAAGAAGTGAGGAGATCAAACAAATTAGGGGTTTCCCACTTACTTGAGATGAGTAACATGGAATATCTACGAGTCATCATCCTTACACCTAACATAAATATGGGGTTGCTAAGACAAGCCATAATAAAAGAATACCAAACGTTAAACAAAATCCCTTATCTAAAGAAACAAACTTACCCATGAGCCTTAGATCCTAAAGAGCCAATACCCAATACCTAGAATTCACCAATGTCAAAATAATTGACATGATGACCCATAATTTATGAAGAAAATACAAGGGAACCTTCCTTGTTATTACAAGGAGGTTTATCAAACAACATAAACCACCTATCCAGCCATTGGTCTTTCTATGGCTAGAATGTACACTAGTTCATGCAAAGAAAAATTATCTCTTCGGTTAAATGCAAGTTTTTAACCTCTTCCTTACTAATGTTGGTTCATTAGTACTCTCTCATCCAGTCCTTATATTCAAATATATTAGATAATTGGCCATGTTCATGGCCAATGTAAGGAACAATGTTATCAATTGAAGTGGCCAATGAAATACCATATGGCTATCTAGTGTTCCTAAGCTCACCAATTAAGTTTTTGAGTTCATCGAAACATCAATTAATTTATATGTGTAGGTCTTGTGGGGGATTAGGGTTTGCATTTGGATTGGAGTTTCTCTCCATATTGGAAGAATAATATCCGCAATTAAACAATAACAAAATATTTGTAAAAAATATGTAAATTTTATAATTTAACAAATATAAAAATAAAAATTTAAAATAAAATCTACCTGGACATGAAAGCTCCTCTCTACAAATTCCAAGTGAGAACGATACTATTTCCCCTCCTACTTTTCCTCATTGATATTGGGCCTATTTATAAAAAGGACCCTTTCATTGGGGAGAAGAACTACGGTGAAATCACTATAGGGGGTAAATAAAGAAACATTGTCACATTTTTATATTTTTTACGTAGAGGAACCTACATGCATTTTTAACATGTGCGCTATAGAAATGCACGTCAGTTTCTAATGCATGTGTCTTTTTTTATTAAAACAATAATGTGAATATTGTGTTTCCATGCAGTAATGGTCTGTGTGGAGCTTCGACAAATGCCAAAGCTATTTAAACATGAATGTGTACTCATTCCTAAAGTAACATGCATTCCTTTTAAAAACAACGGGTGTGTTTTCCATTGTAATGGAAAAGGGAAGGAACTCTGTGCACCCATCCCTAAATGTTCTATGATTTTCATCTTTTTTGGTTTACCATTATCATAATCTAGTCAAGCAACATTTTCCAAAATTGCAATTTTAGATTGATGAATTGCTAGTTTTAATGCAAAAATGGATTTAGCACCATCAGATACTCCTAGTGAAACTAGATTGTGCAATGTTAACATCTAAATATACAATTCCATTAATCCAAAATGATTCTTACTAGATTTTATTCCAAAAATGTTGATCTCCCTTACTATTATTTTGAGTGACTTGAAAAAAAAGAAAAATTATAAAACATTTAGACCATGAACTTGTGATCCATCTTCAATTGCTCCTTTATTCACTCATATTAGATCTCTAAGTTCTTACTTAATCTCAACATTTTGTGGCACAATAGGAACATTTTCAGGAATATGAAACGATGCATTTAGGAAGATTTTGGAAGATGTAATGGCTGAGTGAGAGTGTTTTGCATGATAAAAAAAATGTTCATCATATTATGTATCGCAAACCTAAAATATTTGGGTGCAATGAGAAAGTTTTGGATAGTGTGAAATGACTCTTGGGGTGGGGGGGATTTCACCAGTGCGATAAGCCAAAAAGGGAGCTAAATGACTAGGTAAATGTGTAATCTAGGGATCATCCATTCAAGTCACGTCATATGGAACATGTGGAGCTCCATAAGAATCATGACATGGAAAGAAAGAGAGATCCCTTAAGAAACTATAAAGGGGCATAATTTTGTGCTCGAAACTTGAAATCGAGCAAGAGTATAGTCATTAGAAAGCTCTAGATGAGTAAAGTTTGGCAAAGGTGGCTAGATGGTAAAGTCGTTATTGCAACAAAGGTCAGGTCTTATGCTCAAACCCAAGCAAGGACGTGGTCTAGTCACATAACAAAGCTTAACTGGACCAAGCCCGCTTACCTTTTGATGATGGGAGCCGCACGCATGCTCTGACCTCCCTCTCTTGCATGCATGCCCCCCTCTCCTGGAGAGGCCTTGGGGCCTCCTGCTTCCTCTCCCTCCATCTCCCTCAAAGACGTTGAAGCTTCCGCCTCCCTTATTGCCTCTCTGCCCCAAACGAACAAACAAACTCCTCCAAAGTTTGTGAAAAAATTGGATCAGATCCCTGTAGTTCAGATCCAAGGAAGCTCCAGAACCCTCACCCTGAAATTTGTAGAACAGGAACTCATTGGACAGTTTACGGGAATCTGTCCTTCTCCGTGGGCTATGGCGATCTGGATCGACAAGAACTAGAAACCGCATCTGAAAGGAAATCTCTTTCATTTTCTTTGTGGAAGAGGCTTCTTTGCCTTTCTCTTTGAAAATGAATCAGATAGAGATCTCATCTTCCGAAGAGGACCATACTTTAAGGGATCTAGAGGTATGTATCTCAGTAGCTGGACCCCATACTTTAATCCTAAGAATGTTATTCCTAATGCAGTACCAGTTTGGGTTCACCTCGCCTTCCTTCCTCTGCATTGTTGGAATAACGAAACTATTCAAGCTATAGGAAATACACTTGGAAAGTACATAGATCGAGCAAAACCTAAACATTGCCTTCAAGCCTGTGCACGCATCTGCGTAGACGTAGATATGGAAAAAGTTCTGGCTGAAGCTATTAACCTCACCTTGGATAAATGGAATTACTTGTAGCAAGTTTATTACGAACAACTTCCCTTCAAATGCAAAATATGTCATGAGTATGGGCATTTTGTGAAACACTGTCCTAAATCCCCTCCTGAAAGCCTGACCGACGAAGTTAATCAGTGGTAGCAAACCAAACGGAAAAAGCAGCAGAAGCACGGCCTGAATCCTAAATCCATCCCCATGCCTCCCCCTCCTAATACCTCACAAGATCCTGAATCTTCTGTTATGATCCCGACACAAGAGCCACCTTGTGAAGAGAAACTCACTCCCCCACATTCCCCCTCTCTAACACATTCACCTGAGTCTCCGATCCCCCCCTCCGCACCGCCTTTTCCCTCTCATCCATCTTCTCTCCCTGAGGACGACTACCTACAGAAAATCTCAGAAGAAAACTAAGATTCAGATACACATGCTTCCCCCATTAGAAAAGTCGGACGAAAGCCAAACTTGCACAAAAGGGAAGCTTCGACCAGGAAGGAAATCGAACTTGGGAAGCAAACAACTTTGGATCAACATGCCAAGAAAGAAACAAGGTAGACCAGGAATCAGAGTGGATCCAACCCCCGTAACGGGGGAAACACCAAGCCTTCTAAATTATAAAAGCAATCTCTTGGAATTGTAGAGGACTAGGGAGCTAGAACAAACTCTCTCTAATACATGACCTAATAAAAGTAGAAAATCCTCAAGTCGTCCTGCTCCAGGAGACAAAAAGGAAGGATACTGATATCCTTCAGGATAGTAGTTACATTTGACGAACATGAAAAGGAGTAGCATTCATTGCAAGAGGAGCCTTGGGGGGAATCTGCACCCTGTGGAATCTCAATATCTTCTCTCTCCACTCCTAGCAGTCCATGATCCACTGGATTAAAACTTCACTTCTCCATCTCCCATCAGGTAAGATTCTGACTATTTTCAATGTTTATATGCCTGCAAGCTATCATGAGAAAATCGATTGTTGGTCCTCTCTTCAAAACCTATAAGAAAGTCTTGACCTCAAAGACCTAATAATAGCTAGAGACCTCAACACCACCCTTCATCATAAAGAAAAAAAAGTGGTCTCTCGAGTATGGGACCCCACTCGTGAGCATCTCAAGAATCTTATATCCTCCTTTCATCTTCTTGACATAAAACCCTCTAACGGTCGTTTCACTTGGTCAAACCGATGACTCGGGCTGGGGCACATAACAGCTCGCCTAGACCGGTTTCTCTTAAGCAGCTCCTTCCTTGACGACTCCTTTCTACCCTACTCTCGCACTCTCCCCTGGACTGGTTCTGACCACAGACCTATAACTCTCACCCTTTCCCCTCTTGACAACCTTTGCCCCATCCCCTTCAGATTCAATCTCTTTTGGACTTTAGACTCTTGCTTTCTCGATATTGTCTCAAATGCCTGGACCTGTTGGATACAAGGCTCTCCAAACTACATATGGGAACAGAAATTAAAAAGAGTCAAGATGACCCTCAAACACTAGGTGAAGCACAACAAAGAAAAGGAACAAGAAGAAAAAAACAAGAAAATTAAATAAATGGAACAAAACAGATTGGTAATGGAAGAGGGACCTACCACTCATTCTCTCCTCCTCAAAGAACAACAAGACTTCATTGAGTATCAAAAAATCCTTCATGAGGAAGAGGAAACTTGGAGGCTCAAATCTAGGAGTCTCTAGCTAAGCTCAGGCGATAGAAACACGAAATTATTTGAAAGACAAACCAAAGCCATAATTTCGAGAAACAAGCTGAAGGAAATTACAAAATAGGATGGCTCAAAAATTGATGACTTCCACCAAATACAAGCAGAAGCCAAACTGCATTTTCAACGACTCCTAACTAAGGATGGAATTGCAGACCTCAACGTACAATAGGATCTACTGCTAAACATACTGAGCGTTATCAACCAGGAGGACAACACCAAGATAAACCAGGAAGTTACAGAAAAATAACTACATGAGGCCTTGTTCCAACTCCACCCATACAAAGCTCCAGGTTCAGATGGCTTCAATGCACATTTTTACCAAAAATATTGGCATATAATTAAAAGAGATCTCCTGAGGATGATACAGTATGTTCAGAAATCCATAAAACTGGGGGGCAGTACAAACTCCACTTTTTTGGCCCTTATCCCAAAAGAGTCCAAACCTTCCTCCTTCACCAGATTCAGACCCATTTTCTTATGCAATGTCTCTTATAAGATCATCACTAAAGTCATCGCTAATAGAATCAAGCCTCTCCTGCATAAGCTCATCTCTCCAAATCAAAGTGGCTTTGTCGAAAAAAGATAAATTATTGACAACATCATACTAGTTCAAGAAGCCATCCACTCCAACAGGGAGCGAGGAGATCAAGGAATGATTATCAAAATCGACATGGCCAATGCCTTTGACAGGGTAAGGCAAACCTTCTTGTTTGCAGTTCTGAAGAAATTTGGTTTTATCTCTGATTTCATACCTTGGGTCTCAGCTTGTATTTCCTCTCCTTGGATATACCCTCTGATAAATGGGTGCCCGACAAGTTTCTTCAAAATCTCCAGAGGGATAAGGCAAGGTTGTCCACTCTCCCCCCTCCTCTACATAATCATGGTTGAAACTCTAGGTAGACAGCTAGAAAAGGATCGACTCTCCAAATCCATTCTCGACATCAAAATAGCTTGAGCGATGAAGAGATTAAACCACTCTCAATTTGATGATGACACTCTCCTCATTGGCGGCACCTCCTTAGTGATGGTCAAAAGATTCAAATCTGCTCTGGATAACTTCACCCAAGCCTAGGGAGCCCTTATAAATAACGCCAAATCCAATGTCTATGCTTGGAACACCCTTCTTTGAACTACCCATCTAATAGCAATCATCTTCTTTTTCTCTCTCATCGAAAAATGGAAAACCTTCAGATACCTTGGCATCCCTATTTGTCTCAAATCTCTACCAAATTTAGCTTGGAACCAAGTTCTCGAAAATCTTAAAAAAAGGATGGATCACTGGGGATCCTTCTAGCTAAATCTGGCGGGGCGTACTGTCCTAATAAAATCAGTTATCTCTGCTCTCCCCATCTTTCAATTTTCTTCTGTTCTTGCTCCTCAGAATGTTAAAAACTCAATATCCATCCTCCTTCGGTGCTTTCTCTGAGAAGGAGGGAAAACAGAAAAGAAAAAATATCATCTAATAAAGTGATATATTGTAAAACACCCCAAGGAAAACAAAGGTCTGGGCATCAAAGAACCTTCCCTCTCCAACTTGGCAATGGGAGAAAAAATTCTCTGGAACCTTGTTTTGGGAAGAAATGACTGGTGGAAGCGAATAATAAAAGAAAAATATCTCATAGGGGATAGACTTAGATGTCTAGACCAACACCACTCTCTGAATAGTGGATCGCTAATAGGGAAGCTTCTCTCAACCTCCATCCCTCTCCTACAAAGTCAACTCACCTGGATTCCTGAGAATGGTCGAAAGATTCTTATAGGGGCAAATAAGTTCATGGGAAAACAACCCCTCTGGCAGCATATGCAGCTTCGACCGCTCATCAATTGGCTAGACATGCAAGGAAAAAAACATATATGGGATATCTCCTCTTGGAATGAATACATGGGAGATTGGGTCGGATGGAATTTACAAAATATACCAAGCAATCTCCAAGACACAGTGCACCAGATGCAATTTTTTCTAAAAGGTTGTGCTCCCATTCGTATCACCCTAAGAGATCAGAGAGGTTGGGGGAATGGAAACTACACTGTAAAATAAGGTTACTCACAACTACTCTCACAACTGAATTCCCCCCATAAAGATAAACTATGGAACTTTATTTGGAATAATGATAGCCCTCCCAAGGTTAATTCCTTTTGTTGGATATTGGCACATGGCAATTTGCTAACAGGAGAAAACCTGCTTAAAAGAAACATCCATGGGCCCTTCAGGTGTGAACTCTGTGGCAAAGCGATGGAAACCTCTTAGCACATCTTTCTACTTTGTCCCTTCACTATCATGGTGTGGAAAACAGTTCTTCAAAACATCTACTCGAGAATCAAATGGCTGGCCCAACCCAGAGAAATATTCTCAAAATGGCCCTCCCTTTATCGAGGCACCTACAAGAATAACCCTCTATTCAAAGCTGTGTATAAAGCCTTACCCAAGTACATCTGTTGGAAAATTTGGCTCGCTAGAAACCAAATTATCTTCTCCAACATTCGTTCTCCCCCAGATCTTGTAGCAAAAAATGTTGTTGGTCTCCTAGCTGAATTTTTCCTTTCTAAGCCCAAATTCCTCTCCTTCACCCCCAAATCCACCTTAGAATCTGACTGGATTTTCTCTTTATTCCCCTACCTGCCATCCACAGCTCCTTCCCCTCCCCCCCTCATATCCTCCTGGTAGCTTCATGAAGACTTTGATTACCTGCGATGGTGCAATGAGCAACAAACACACATTTTGTATTTCGATGGAGCCTCAAAAGGAAACCCCGAGGTGGCAGGAGTGGGAGGGGCTTCCATATGCCCACGAGGAAATCAAGTGCTCTCTTTCCACTAGAATCTTGGCATAGCTACTAATAATCAAGCTGAAGCCTATGCACCCTCCCCATCACCCTCCCCCTCACCTCAGCATGTGGCTCTGCAGCCCCCACAACCTGCCCCACCTCACCTCTCAACACATAAGCACCCACTACCTCACCTTTGTGCGTGTCTAGTGGCTACATATCTCCCCCTCCCCCGACTTGAGAAGTCATATCACAGTACCTTGGGAAGCTTATGGGCGTGGAAGGGAAACCTGGAGCAACATGAACCTGCTCAACATGATGCACAAAGCGTACTTCACATTAAATTCAGGTGAGATGAAGGATCCTAGCATCAAAGGTAATCATGGATGCAGCTCGTGGCACAGCATGGGAAATTGGTTAAGTTCTCTGAATCATTCGAGGGAGATGGTTCATATCATAACATGAGTGACTTATTTTGCTAGCATTCCCATTCCTAAAAAGAACATAGCAATGTCCACCCCTCATAAGCGCACTGTTATCTTTGTTTTACAGCTGGATAGAACAAGGAATTTAGGAAAAATGAGCAAGCAACCACAACAAATTGTCTCAAGGGAAGAACACGACGAGCTGGTAGACACGGTCCATACACTCCAATTACATCTCAGGGCACTTTCTACACAAATTTTGTCCATCACGGAGATTACCATCTAGCATGGGAGTGAGAAGCAGAGAAATAGGGATGAGTGTGAAGCTCTGAGGCAGCAGATAGAGGCACTCCAAATGGTGGTTGGACCTGCGTCACCCACAACCAACTAGATTCCAACTTCATATGAGGCCTCCTCGCCTGAACCACACCCGAGACTGGACCTCAACCTGCAGCCTCCAGCAGAGGCAGAATTCCCAGCATCGGACAATTCCAAAATCTAAGTGTATGCAATGTTTTTTTACGTTGTTACTAGGAACATTTTGCATGGTTTTCACCATAGAAAATCAAATAGGATTTAGTGTTCTAGTAA
>JASDQU011026112.1:15312-30428 GCA_032191745.1 Picea mariana
TAGTCCAAGTTTATTCACAAGCATTCTTTTCAAGGACTCTTTGGACTAAGAAAGAAATTAACTTCTATAATTATAGAGGTTTAAATATCATTAAACATCAATACACTAGAATTCCACTATGGAGTCCTTAAACAAAACAAGGGTAAAATAATAATTAACTATTATCAAGTTAAAACATAGCCACAATATGTCGAATACCTATGGAGGTAGGATGTCATAAACCAAAGAATATTAACTAAGTTTATTTTCAATTACAAAAACTTTTATTAGTCTAAGAACTCACGTTCATGGAAAATATTATTACTTATCTGACAATGAAATTCTTAACCGGTTGGACGGTAGTTTGACTATCTCGGTTGGAAACTAGGAAGGTCAGGGAACTCGTAGACAAGATGAGTTAACAGACTGGTAATCAAGATAGTCGCTCCAATATTTTCTCTCTTGGAAGAACTACTTGACTCACAAGTGATTGTCGATGATCTTAAGAGGTGTAATTAATGTTAAGTCCCACCGAACTACATGTGAAGAGATGGAGTAGTCGATATCTAAGCGGTATTGTTACAACGCTAATCCACGTGGGAAGTTGGGATCACTCCATTAATCATATGGAGGTCGACTGATTATTAATAAGAGGATAACTAAAATTTAGGTGGATCAATATTAATTAGCACACCAATTCCTATTGCTTATTGTACAATCATTCAACGGTAAAGGAGAGAATGGAATCATTTCATTCAAATAGCAATTAATACACAATGTCACTATGACCATAAAACTCAGAATGCAAGATAATTAACGTGATTTAAAAGAGACTCTTGTTCAGGATGTCGACTTAACTTTTTACCCTGACAAGAAATGCTAGACTTCAGATTATAAACATTTGCAACAATCTGATATATAAATGAATCAATTCGTAACTGCAAGTAATATATATTTTTGCAATGATTAAAAACTTCAAATTTAAATTGCAATATCACTGGATGTTGACTCAATCATGAATATCTAACACTCACTAAGGATACAACGATCCTTAAGAAAATATATTCTTCATATTAACACAACGACTAAAGCAACCAAATCAAAGTCGTGATTAACAATGACCATACACTCAATTTCATAAATGTAAATCTGTTTTCATTTTCACAAAGGAACTTAAATTCTGGAAAGTGTTAAACATCATAAGAATCCAATGAAATATCTGATTTCGTAAACCAATAATTTCAACAACTATCAATCCTTGGATTCCCAGGTGGAATCAACACGACGATTTTGACTATTGTGACATCTTATTGAATGAAAAATTTAAAAGCAATCTAACTATTGTTAAACACATTAATTCCAAAATCGTAATAAAATTCAACGAAATAAATCTTCGGATCTGTTTATAAGCTGAACGACTCAAGCTTCTAAATATTTTGACATGCCTTTAATCTAACAGTGAGATAATCATGATCCTAGAAAAAATTGACCAAACCACAAACACGAATAATCAAATATTGAATGGTAAATAAATAATTGTTTGCAACGAGGAACATATGAATTATGGTTTTCGAAATTAACAACATGGCATTGCAAGACCTCATGAAATACAAGTTCTAATGGCAATAATTATTCAACGATAATACAATCTTAATATATTGAATTTGATCATTTAGTTGGAAGCAAAATAACAATTTAGATTCCAAATTTCTAATTAAACTCTGCAGCTATTGTTTCCATTTTGAATATACATCTCAATCATAGTACAATAAAATTTAGAAATAAAATATCAAATCCAAAGAAGATGGAGAGTTGACGATGTCCTTCAAAACTTGCGCTCCTTTTGTTCTCCCACTTGTTAATCACCAAAAATTCACCGATACCTCCCAGTCATCACTAAGGGTACTCTTCATCCCCCTTAACCCCATGAGCCGCAAAGGGGCCCCACACAAGAAACCAACAACAATAGCTCCAAGGCTTACCTTGCAAGGAAGAACTTCCACTCTTTCTTCAAGATTGGTATCCCAACTATCACAAGTAAAAAAAAGACCACAAAATTTTGGCAGCATAACATTACCAAGTAAATTAGAGATCCATTTCCCTTCTACACCATTTGTTTTATAGAAAAATCCCCAATGACACATGTCCTCATGCATAATTAATTATATTTTTAATTAATTTAATTGGGATTATTCACCCACACGCTTGCCACCTTTTCCCCAAGTTTCACAAGTAATTACAATTTTTATTTTATTTAAAAATCCAATTTCCCTCACATTCACCAATGTGTTCCTATTTTTGCTCTTAGTTGTCCCCTTTGTTCCCCAAATTCTCATTTAATGAGTGTCTCCTAAATAGATCTTAGTTAGAGTTGGATTAAGAGTCTTCTACTAGTTAGACTTAGTGGTAGTTTGACTTGAGATACTATTCTATGTATATACCTATTCTCTCAAGATTTTATTTCTTTCTATTTTAAAAATCCTTCTTATTAAATTCATGCACACATGTGCATTTTATCCAGTCTTTTGATTTTACTCACTTTTTCGTAGAATTTGATTTATCTCAGTTAATTTAATTTATTTAATATTTTTAATTAGTCCCTTATTTAAACTAAGATTTAGGATTAGTCTTAGTCTTAGGATTAGACTCTTGTTAGGATTTTTAATTAATAATTTATTGTTTGATTAATTATTTTACTATAACAAGGTCTAATCATTTCAGTGTTTTCTAGGCCACCTAGATTTATTGACTCAAGTTTTAATTACACGACATGCCCTTCAAGATGCACCTCCATTATCCAAGAGTGCCACTCACCTTTTATTGGGTTTGGAAGTTTTTTCGACCCTTGGAGTCAACACTCCATTCAGTCAACGTTGTGAGAGACTAAGGGCTTCTAAGGAATAAGGACTCTGCCTTATTGCGTGCCCCTTAGAAATATTAGTGAGCGATTGTCTAAGTTCGCCCTTACCACATCGTGGACCTATCGAACTAGGTAATTGTTAACCTATACATCAGACCATAGTGGGAGTGCTAGTAGGCTATGATAGGGATGATGCCACACATCTCCCTCAATGTCTGGTTTCTGTGCATGGCCCATGTACTCCTTATGTGATTCGAATTAGCAAGCATTGTCCAGCCTCCATCCACTGAAAAAACAATGTCAATAATCCATATACATAAATCATACTAAATCAATCATATATCACATGTGCATAAAATTAAATACTCAAACAAATACAATCCAATCTCTGACTCAATCCAGAGTCCAAGTAATTCTATTGATACCATCAGGATCCATAACCTATCAATACCATGCACACTCAAGAAAACTCATCAATAACATCTGCCAATACATATACATCAAATAAAAATAAGTCACAACTCATCATAATCATCATATATAACCCATAATCGAAACGAAATCACAATGTACCATAACCCGATCACTTGCACACAAGTGTCCTCAAAGAATATGTCAATAAAAGTGCGCTCAATGGAGCAGGATGTTACATACACCCCCTCTTATTTTAAACATCGCCCCAAAGTTTGTACAGTATATAAATGCAAGTAAATAAATGTATCTGATGTAGATCTACATACCTAATCTATCAAACAAGTAAGGAAACTATTGACGCATCTCGTATGTGTCCTCCCAGGTAGCCGAGTGTAGACTATAGTTGTCTCATTAGACCTTGACTTTATCGACTATTCGACGTCGTAGCTGTTGAATTTGATGGTCCAAAATGTGGATTAGCTCCACCATGAGGGCACCCTCATCTAACACCTGCAAAGAAATCATGTCAATCACATGTGACGAATCAGAAACATAATGTCGAAAAATAGATATGTGAAAAACATTGTGCATACGCCTCAAATAATTAGGCAAGGCTAGTCAATAAGCCACGGGTCCTTTCTTTTCCACAACATCGAAAGGTCCCACAAACCTAGGAGAGATTTTAGCACCCTTTCCAAACTTGATCAAACTCTTATGTGGTTTTACCCGCAAGAAAACTCTATCGCCAACTTCATAACTGCAGTCAACATGATGCACATCAACATAACTCTTTTGTCTATCATGCACTTGTTTAATCCTGTGTCTCATCGATTGCATCTATTCTTCCATTTCTTGGATCACTTATGGTCCTACTATGACCCTATCCTCAAGTCGATTCCAACTCAACGACGTCTGACATGGTCGCCCGTAAAGAAACTCAAAAAGTTTATCATACTCTGGTAATTGTTATTGTAAGCAAACTCTACTAATGGAAAGAAGACGTTTCTGTTGATCCATAACATACATATGCAACATATCCTCCAAAATCTGGTTTGTTCTTTCTGTTTTTTCGTCTGTCTCAAGGTGATATGTTGTACTAAAATTTAGTTGTGTTCCCAAGGCCTCTTGAAAACTAGTCCAAAATCGTCCTGTAAACACTGATCTTGATCATATATGATTCATCTTGGTACACCATGTAACCTCACAATATTTCTAAAAAAAAATCTATCTATGTCTAGTGCCTGATACATCGAATGCACTGGAATAAAGTGTGCACTCTTCATTAGAGTGTCAACTACCAAAAAAATCGAATCGTGTCTCCTTGTCGTCAGTGGAAATCCTATGATAAAATCCATCAAAATGACCTCCCATTTTGATTCAGGGATAATGTGTGGCTATAGTAATCCTATTGTATGTCTATGTTCATCCTTCACTTGCTGACATTCTAGACATCTCACCACGTAACTAACTATGTCTGATTTCATTCCTTTCCAGAGAAATAAAGGCTTAAGGTCTACCTTCATCTTTGTGAATCCCAGATGAGCCATGTAAATTGCTCGATGTGCTTCACTTAAGATCAAACTTCTTAATTCGTCGATAGGCAGTATGTAAATTTTTCCTTTAAATCTCAACAATCCATCATTGTCTAAAGAATAACCTTCATACTTTGGTACCATCATGGTATTTTTTCCAATATTATTCTTAACGTCCTTATACCAATCATTGTCAATCTTTAAGGCTAGAATATTTTCTCGAAGATTCATCTTAAGCGGTATTACCGAGAATATGCGTGGTCTCCTACTCAACGCATCTTCTACTCTATTCACTGTTCCTTTAATGTAAGTAATCTCAAAGCCGTACTCGCTAAGTAACTCTGACCAATGACTCTATCATACATTCAAGTCACTCTGCGTAAATATATGCCACAATCCATAATGACATGTCTTTAATTCAAATTTTCATCCAATTAAATATTATCTCCAAACTCTCAAGGCATATACAAATTCTACTAACTCCAAGTCATGTGTTGCATAGTTCTCTTCATGCTTTCTCAATTTCCTTGAAATTGAAGTGATCACTCAACCGTCTTGCATCAAAATGCTGCCTAAACCTTCGTTGGATGCATTTGTGCATACCAAGAATTATTTTTCCATGTCGGGGACCTTCAGTATCGACGATGTCATCAACAACTCTTTGAGATTTTGAAATGCTTCCGCTCATTTATTTGTCCAAATGAACTTCCTATTTTTTCTTCTATAATCCCGTGATTGGATTTGTTATCTTTGAAAAACCTTCAACGAACCATCGGTAATATCCTTATAAACCCATAAATCTATGTACTTATTGTACGTTTATCGGAGCTGGCCATTCCATAATAGCCTCTACTTTCGTTGAATCCACAACGATACCTTCTCCAAATATGATATGTCCCAAATAATGAATCTTCGATTGGTAAAAAGAACATTTTGATAACTTCGCGTACAATCTATTTTCTCTTAGACACTGTAGCACCAATCTCAAGTGTTCATCATTCTCTTCTTTTTTTCGAGAATATATCATTATGCCATCAATAAATATTTGAAAAAACCTATCCAAGTATTCGTGGAACACCCCATTCATCAAACTCATGAATACCCCCAGGCTGTTCATTAGTCCAAATGGTAAAATAGCAAACTCACAGTGTCTGAATCTCGTATTAAATGTGGTCTTTGGGATATCTTCCTCCTTAATCCGTAATTGATGATATCCTGATCTCAATTCATTTTTTGAAAATACCATTTCTCCTTTCATCTGATCAAACAAATAATCTATCTTCAGGAATGAGGGCTTTCTGAACTGCATCATGAAATGTATGAGGCATTAGAATTCTCATCTTCACATGAATGTTGAATTTAAGGCCGAACACAAACTTGTTGACCTTTAACTTCTCCATGTTCAAATGTGGAGCATACCTAAGTATCTCCATGAACCTAGACTCATACTTTGGCACCATACGACCACCCTATTGTAAGGCGTTGAACTCATTAAGCTGGTGGTCAATGAATTCCTCGGACAAATACCTCTCCCGAAACCATTCCTCGAACAACTTCCATGACACATCTTCAACAAACATGTTTAGTTGAGGTAGGAGTGTCTTCCACCAAGGTAGAGAACTCTCTTTCAGTATGAATACCACCATGCAGACCTTCATGTTGGAGGTGTAATCATGAAGTGTGAAGCACATTACCATGTTTTCCAACCATGCCTCAATGGCTAAGCCATCTATGGCACCCCAAAACTCATGAAACTTCACCTTCTCTAGTTCTTTGTGCATGCTACTACTACCAGCTGGAGCGCTGTGAACCCTCATTGGGCACAAACGCTCTACCCTCATCTCAATCCAAGAGGTTGATCAATGCCTCTGACATCCTCTGGAAGGATCTCATCATACCTACCACATCTCCTGCAACATCATTCTCCTGCTCAGTAGTCTTATCATCTGCCTAAGGGTTAGATCCCTCTGCGTGGATACTATTGGAGGCATCACAACTCTTCCTCTAGTACCACATCATCTATGTCCCCTATGTCCTCTAACCATGATTACTTGCATGGAAAATTTCAAATTAATTAGGGATCCATCTTTAATCATTAATTTTATCACAGTGGAGGGCGTAATAGTCCAAATTCATAGGGTTGAACCCACTCTGATACCATATGTAATGACCCCTCTGTTAAACATAACATCATTAGATACAGTGAATTTTTTTTTTGAAACATCAATTAGAACAAGTGATATGTGGAAATAACATACATCAACACTACCAGTCCTCTTCTCATATACATCATTACAAGGAAATAAAACAATTACAACATCATGAATACTAACAAATTAATCATATCTCATAAAGATAGCAAGGATGACTAACCCCTCCCAACCTACCCTGCAAGGTTAGGACCTCCAAGACACATAATCAATGCTCAAGTCCATAATTCATCCGATTGATTTTGACCATTTAATGTCTCAGGACCGACGATTGTTCTAAAGAAAATGGAGATATCTATTCCCATAACCAACTCTAATTTAGACTCAGGATTAAATACCAATAATTACTTATTCATAATACAATTTAATCAATCAATTCCTCAAAATACCAGACAAGTTTTACTTCCTTAAAAGTTTACAACAATAACACTTATTCATCATCTAAATATTATGCCTTCTCTATACGAAACCTAACACACACACACACACACACACACATATTTTCTCATCATTACACAAAGTCACTTTACTTTTATAATGCAATATCAATTTATTATTCAATATCTAAACTAATGCACCATATCTACACGAATACAATCCAATGTTGATCATTATCTAGATAAAATTTCCTACTCTCCAAAAATGCCATATATGAACTAAAACCAAAATTGACAATTTTCCTTTCCTTATCGACTGCGATTAAACATCAATATTAACATAGAACAATGTACCACATGAAATATATAGTTAGACTTTGATGACTCTACAATCATTCCTAACTTCAAGAAAATGTGGAAAGTAAATTTTACTTGATATCTATTCACTAGTCCAACTTTATTCACAAGCATTATTTTCAAGGACTCTTTGGAATAAGAAATAAATTAAATTCTATACATTTAGAGGTTTAAAAATCATTAAACATCAATACACTAGACTTCCACTATGGAGTCATTAAATACAACAAGGGTAAAATAATAATTAACTATTATCAAGTTAAAACATAGCCACAATATGTCGAATAACTACAGAGGTAGGATGAAATAAACCAAAGAATATTAACTGAGTTTATTTTCAATTACAAACACTTTTATTAGTCTAAGAAATTGCGTTCATGGAAAATCTTATTACTTAACCGATTTGACGATAGTCCGACTATCTCAGTTGGTAACTAGGAAGGTCGGGGAACTCGTAGACCAGACGAGTTAACGAACTGGTAATCAAGACAGTTGCTCCAATATTTTTTCACTTGGAAGAACTAGTCGACTCGCAAGTGACTGTCAATGATATTGAGAGATGTAATTAATGTTAAGTCCCACCGAACTATGTGTGAAGAGCTGGAGTAGTTGATACCTAAGAGATATCATTACAACACTAATCCACATGGGAATTTGGGTTCACTCCATTAATCATCTGGAGGTCAATCGATTATTAATAAGAGGCTAACTAAAATTTGGGTGGATCAATATTAATTAGTACGCCAATTTCTATTGCTTAGTGTACAATTATTCAACGGTATAAGAGAGAATGGAATCATTCCATTCGAATAACAATTAATACACAATTTCACTACGACCATAAAAATCAAAATGCAAGATAATAAACACGATTTAAATGAGACTGTTGTTCAATATGTTGAGTTCAATTTTTACCATGACAAGAAATGATAGACTATGAATTATAAACATTTGCAACAATCCTATATATAAATGAATCAATTCGTAATTGCAAGTAATATAAATTTTTTCAATGATTAAAAACTTCAAATTTAAATTGCAATACCACTGGACGTTGCCTCAATCATGAATATCTAATAGTCACTAAGGATACAATGATCCTTAAGAAAATCAATGCTTCATATTAACACAACAACTAAAGCAAGCAAATCAGAGTTGTGATTAACAATGACCATACACCCGATTTTGGAAATGTAAATCCGTTTGCATTGTTACAACGAAAATTGAAATCTGGAAATTGTTAAACATCATCAGAATCCAACGAAATATATTGTTGAATGAAAAATTTAAAAGCAATCTAACTATTGTTCAATACATTAATTCTGAAATCGTAATAACATTCAACGAAATAAATCTYCGGATCCATTTATCAGTTGAACGACTCAATCTTCTAAATATTTCTACATTCCTTTAATATGACAGTGAATCAACAATAATCATGATCCCATAAAAATTCGACCAAACCACAAACACGAATAATGAAATATTGAATGGTAAATAAATAATTGTTTGCAACGTAGACCATATGAATTATGGTTTTCAAAATTTACAACAGGACATTGCAAGACCTCTTGAAATACAAGTTCGAATGCAAATAATTATTCAACAATAATACAGTCTTAATATATTGAATTCCATCATTTAGTTGGCATCGAAATAACAATTTGGATTCCAAATTTCTAATTAAACTCTGCAACTACTATTTCCATTTTAAATATACATGTCAATCATACTACAATAAAATTTAGAAATAAAATACTGAATTCAAAGAAGATGGAGAGATGACGAAGTCCTTCAAAACTTGGGCTCCTTCTGTTTTCCTGTTGCTAATCACCAAAATTTCACTGGTACCTCCCAGCCATCGCTAAGGGTACTCTTCTTTCCCCTTAAACCCCCGAGATGTAGAGGGGCCACACACAAGAAACCAACAAAATTAGCTCCAAGACAAGGAAGAGCTTCCACTCTTGCTTCAAGCTTGGTATCCCAACTCTCATAAGTAAAACATCGTCCACAAAATTTTGGCAGCTTAACATTACCAAGTAAAAGAGAGATCCATTTCCTTCTACACCATTTGTTTTATAGAAAAATCCCCAATGAAATATTTCCTCATGCACAATTAATTATGTTTTTAATTCATTTAATTAGGATTATTCACCCACACACTTGTCACCCTTTCCCAAGTTGCCCAAGTAATTACCATTTTTATTTTATTTAAAAAGTCAATTTCCCACACATTCCCCAATGTGTTCCTATTTTTTCTCTTAGTTGTCCCCTTTGTTCCCCAAATTCTCATTTAATGAGTGTTTCCTAACCAGATCTTAGTTAGAGTTGGATTAGGAGTCTTCTACTAGTTAAACTTAGTGGTAGTTTGACTTAAGATACCATTTTATGTGTATACCTATTCTCTTAATATTTTATTTCTTTCTATTTTAAAAATGTTTTTTATTAAATTCATGCACACATGTGCATTTTATCCAATATTTTGATTTTACTCACTTTTCCTATAATTTGATTTATCTCAATTCTTTTAATTTATTTAATATTTTTAATTAGTCCCTTAATTACACTTAGACTTAGGCTTAGTCTTAGTCTTGGCTTAGACTCATGTTAGGCTATTTAATTAATTATTTTATTCTAACAAGGTCTAATCATTTCAATGTTTTCTAGGCCACCTAGATTTATTAACTCAAGTTTTAATTACGTGACGTGCCCTTCAAGATGCACCTCCATGATCCAAGGGTGCCACTCACCTTTGACTATTTTTGGAAGTTTTTCCGACCCTTGGAGTCAACAATCCATTCGGTCAACCTTGTGAGAGACTAAGGGCTTCTAAGGAATTATGACTCTGCCCTATTGTGCTCCCCTTAGAAATCTTCGCGAGCGACTGTCTCAGTTCACCCTCATGACATCGTGGACCTCTCTAACTAGGTAATCATTAACCTACAACTTAGACCATGGCAAGAGTGCTAGTAGAATGTGACATGGACACTTCCATACCTCTCCCTCAATGTCTGGTTTCTGTGCATGGCCCCTTTACTTGTCAAGCCTGCATCCATTGAAAAAACCATTGTCAATAATCCATATACACAAATCATACTAAATCAATCATATATCACATGTGCGTAAAATGAAATACTCAAACAAATACAATCCACTCCCCGACTCAATCCAGAGTCTAAGGAAGTCTATTGATGTCATCAACATCCATAACCTTTCATGTCTCCTGCACACTCAAGAAAATTGATCAATAGCATTTTCCAATACAGACACATCAAATAAAAATAAGTCACAACACATCATCATCATCATATATAAACCATAATTGAAATGAAATCACAATCTACCATAACCAGATCACTTACACGCAAGTGTCCTCAAAGAATATGTCAATAAAAGTGTGCTCAGTGGAGCGGGATGTTACACAAACCCACCCAAATCCCAATGAATCAATATTAAGCCAAATTGTGACTTCCTCATGTTATCAAATCCACTAAAAGATAAAAAATGAAGGCACGAAAAAGGAACAGTAAACCAAATCGGTCTGACCTTTGATAGCACAGTTTGGATTTTTTTTTTTTTTAATCATTTAATATAATATGTCAAATAAGAAATAAGAGGAATACAAAAACAAATTATAATAATGAAAATGGAACGTATGAAATTTATTGAGAAGAAGAGTGAAAAAATATGGATATTCTTACAAGGACATGTATTGTTTTTTCCAAAAAACATATGAGGGGAGAATAATATTATTTTATTAAAAAGTGGGAAAGACGATTTATTATGAGTACTTTATGTTTTGGTTTTAAAAGAGCTCATAGTTTTACCATGGTTAACTCTAGATTTCCATCAACCATTCAAATTGTGACAACTCACCATCTTTAACTCAACCAATGCCAAGTCATCCCCAGGGGATGATGTCATCCTCTGAATTGTGATTGGCTCTTATAAAATGGATTTTGGTGGTAAATTTTCTATTTGGAGGCCCTTTTTTGACCTCAAAATTCCCCTAATAACATATGGTCGGCCTGTTTGGGGATATATTCAACAAGTTTGAAACCACCTCGAGGGTCGTGTTATCACATATAATTGCAAGGGTCAAAAATCATTTTATTTATTTTTATTTTTAGTCATAGGTTTTCATTAAGTTTTAGGTTTTTATGTCCCTTTGCTATAGTCATTTTTCAAATTTTGATGTAAATAAGATAAGGTTAGTTTTGGCTTTGGTATAGAGTCCTTGGGTTATGCCTTTCTATCATAACAAGTCAACTAAAACTTCATGAGTCACATCTTTCAAATTCTCCATCATCACCCTAACATGTCACATCTCCATGTTGTACACAACCCCCCCCCCTTTTTTCACCTTTACTCGTTTAGATGTCAAATCAGTTTTGATCTGTACGCTGCCAACTCAATAGGAGAGTTCACAGCGCATTAAAAGGTACACCATGCATTCATTGCCATAATTTCATTTATGGATCGTGTCAAAGAAGATCTTTGTGTTTTTATAGATGATATTTAAAAAAAATGTCCAAGGATTATCTCTTAAAGGATTATAACTATTTTTTCCAAGTGTGAAAATCATATTTGAGCTCGGAGCTATGAACATGGTGCTACAAACATGTGCTACGAACTCGGCGCTGCGAACTGCTTGAAGAAGAGAGTTGGAGGTTGGGCTACCTATAGACATTCTTTTTCAAACTTAATGACATCAACATAAAAAACCAGTCCACTAGGTACTCCATGAAGATTTATATGTAGTCTAAAGGCTGAAGGAGAGGTTTTTTGTTGGTTTCATCCCTCGGTGTTGCAAATTCCGTTATTTTGTTGTTGAATGATTTCACATTCATTCACTTCATTCTCTGAACCTTCTTCATTAAACCTCATCACCTTTTACACCTAATCCAACCTTCTCACCACTTAGAATTAATTTTCTCCTATAGTATTTCCCAACGCTGCAAACCCCCTATTCTGGGGCTGCAAACTCTCATTTATGGAACTACAAACCTTGTGTTGGAAATCCATCGCTACAAACCCTCTATTCCAGTTTTGTTGAAAATCCTTCCTCCGGATACTTGGCGAGCTCAAATTCATAGGAGTGACTCTACACCCATTTCAGCTTGGATTTTGGTTGATCAACTGTCATATTAGGTTTAATATTACATGCATTGTTCATGCTGCTAAAGGATACTTGTATTGTCATAAAATCCCTATTTCAAGCAGAGAATTCACATGTGTCTTTCTCTTATTGTAAATTACAGTTTCCTATCTTTATATCCTCTATTTGAATTCTGCACTCTCGCATCCTTGAATGTGCATGAAGTGAATTGTATATAAATCTTGTATACAGTCAGCCTATGGAAAATAAATTGTTATCAAAACCCTAGTATCTTATATCCCTGTTTTCATACATTTACCAGTTATCACAACTCATAGAAAGCATTCCTTAGCAACAGTCATGGACAACCCAAAACATAAGAAGACTCATAAGGGAGGTGAAATAGTAAGGACAAAGCCTTATGATATGCATATTTTTTTATTCTGAACCCTTGATCAGAGAGGWTTTCCAGAGGGTAGGTTGTATCAAATTTTGTCAAAAAAATGCAGAGGGGGCACCCAGAGGTGGCTAGGGAATTTGCATTAAATTTCAATAGGACCAAAACCAGGTTTGGCATATTGGAATTTGAAGTTTTAGAATTGTCCATCTTTGCTGCAATAGAGATACCTAACACTSGARAAAATTGGCTCAAGGCTATGACACTAAATGCCTCTTTCTCCAAGGAGTTCCTCAATCCAGAATACCAGGAAGACAATCTGTCCAAAGGGGTACCCATAAATCATATGCTTGAAGGTTTTGATAGAATGTTGAAGGTGATTCAGAGGTATTTTACATGTGAAGGAAGATTTAACATGGTATATCAATACCATATCAAATTTCTATTACACTTCAAAGGGAAATAAGTTATAAACCTCCCTTTTCATTTGTTCAGAAGTATTGGAAAGATGGATGATAGAGTTCAGGCCAAATCCAAGCAAGTGGACACTAGTGTTTTCCATTTAGGTATTATGAAAATGCTAGTGATGGAATAATTGAGAAAGACAAACACAGACTCATAAACCTTCATCACTTCTTCATAGTTTCAACTGAATATTTCCCCCACTCCATAGTCCAAGCTTCAAAGCCTTGTTCCTGATGAGAATATTGTGTATTCATAGGTGAGCAAGAAGAAAATAATTACTATGATTACTAAAGTTGATAGAGCACAAAAGGGAGATGAAGAAGGAGGACCTTCACAGTCTTCATAGAGGGAATCTTCACCCATGCCAGATCCCACTCCAATGAAGGTTCTTTCAAGAAAACCCATAGGCCTAAGATGAAGAAAGTTAGTGTTTCCTTCACCCAGTGTAGTTGACAAGTTCAAAGCTAGGAGGCCTCTTACTAGATAAACAACCAAGCAAGAAATCCCTGTGAAGGATGATACAGTAGGATTTTTAGCCTAGAGGAAAGGTAAATCCATAGTTGTTGAAAATCATGTTGAAATTATTGACATCACTACTCAAGAAGAGAACAATCCTAATTTTAAGAGGTTCAAAAGACAAGTTAAAGAGGAAAAGGATGAAGTTGATGAACTGAAGAAGGAGGAGTTGGTTTCAAAGAGGAATCTTAAGAGAATCATGGAAATCTATCATGAAACTATTGAAAAATTCATATTTATAAACAAAAGGTTTCAGCCCCTCCATAGACAACTCAAGAACCTCTACAGACAGAACAAAGCTCACCAGGCACAAATCAGAAAACTAAAGACAAAACTTCATCCTTTTAAAGAAGAGTTGGCCAAGAGAAATATGGATATGTTGGTTAAATTTGGTACCAAGAGGAGCTCCAAAGTTAGAAAATGAAGAAGTTGAACACCTTAATCCATGTCAATTTTGACAAGTTTCCTTCTTTTTACATTTTGTCAATTTTTAGGATGGCCATGCTTGATAAATCATGTTTAGTTGTTGGGGTGTTATCTTCTAAGTTATATATCATGACAATAAGTTATTAAAACCGTTTGTGGCAATGGATATATTTTTTGGAACACTTTAAGGTATTATCAAATGAAATAAGCTGCTACAGAAAAATTCACAGCGCCTGGCGCCGTGAACTGGATTATACAGATGGGCATTGTGAACTAGCATTGCAAACTCAGGTTTTAGAGTTTTGAAGGAATGAATAGTTGCCAAGTGTCAAATATCGATGCAAGCCAGTTTTATGATGGCCAATTATGATCCGGGAGGCCACTTTCCAAAGAGAGAAGCACTCAAAGGGACACTTCATCAACCATAAAGAATATGTTGAAGACATTGCCAACATTAGCCTAAATTTTAGCATTTTTTTGCTTTC